>CM044903.1:100171469-100206564 GCA_024500145.1 Gentiana dahurica var. dahurica
TAGGGGGAATGAGGGAGAAGGACAAAAATATTTCATCAATTGAGTAAAAGGACAGTCTTTTGAAACTTTTGCATAAAGGACAAAACTATTTATTCACTGTCGAAATTCACTGTTTAAATTCACTGCCGAAATTCACTGTCGAAATTCACTAATTTTCAAAATTCATTGTCGAAATTCACTAATTTTCGGGATTCACTGTCGAAATTCACTGTCAAAATTCACTGATTTTGGGATTCACTAGGAGATTCACTGATTTTCGAGATTCACTGTTTGTCCTTCTCGCTATAAAAATTATGTAGTTGTCCTTCTCCCTATAAAAAATATGTAGTTGTCCTGTTACTTAAAAATATTCCAGATTGTGTCCTTATCCCTAATTTTCCAAATTTTTTAACCCATTAAATGTTCAACTATAACCCCGTGAAGAAAATATATTTAGATTTAGATTAACAAAAGTTTTCTTTTCCTCTAAAAAAATTATAACCATAACAAATATTTATTATCGTATACGTGTCATCGACACAAGAACGTTGTACTAAGTACAAACGTATTATAATTATATGTCTACATAACACTATTAAATAAAATAAAAATTGATCGTTGGTATAACACACGACATGCAACCAAACGTATTACATAACACTATCAAATAAAAAAAAATTGATCATTGGCACATCACACAAGGCACCACGAAAGGTATAAAAAATCAAAATTTTCACAATTTAATAAAGAACACATATCAATTAGTATGACTCGAGTGATAGTAGGTAATAATGCAAACTATTACATCTTTTATCGAGATCCATAAACAAAGCAGTAGAATTCAAAGTATTAAATTTTTTTAACGAGATCTATAAACTCACTTAAGTAAATGTATAAATGTAAAAGTAATGTAGATCTAGCAATACATATGTAACTATGTCCTATACATATTTGCTAACATTACTCTCTTGTATTAAAAAAAAAAAAAAAAAAAAAAAAAAAATTTAAGAGCTGACACGTGTCAAGCTGGCAGCTCGCCACGTGTCAGCATTACAATAAACCAAGAAATTGAATTAAGGGGGTACGTGAAGCATTGTGAACACTTTGCCTCCCTTCTTATTATACTAGTGTTATGGATCCGTGCAAGGCACGGATGCCCATCAAAACAGTGTGATGATTGTGTAAATTTATTATTATCTTGTGTTGGGCATGATAATTATGCAGCAGTAAAGATTTAAATGCAAGCACCTAAATAAAAGCAGAAGTAAAGCTTCTTGAGCGGAAAATACGGTAACTAAATAATCAAGATCTATATACATGCAAGATCATTTCCAGATTGTTCTTTATGAGGCTCTACTTATCTTGACACCAAGATTGATGATTTTTGTTTCTTCTTCAACAGCGAAGTCATAGGAACAGATTCTGGAAACTGTTTACTCTCTTTGCTAACAGACACGTGTCCGTCTGAGTAGCCATATTGGCATATGAAACCATAGGTTGGAAAAACAGGATGAATCAGTTAACGTAATCAGACAAGGAAGCAGCTCGTAGAATACAAAACGAGCAGAAATGGTTAACCTGCATCACTTTGTTTTGTAGGAGTCTCTAAATTCAAGAGACTCACTGCACCATCCACCTCATTTTTATCATTAGCCCTTGTTACATATACTTGGAAAACAGCGAGGAATAATCAGGTGTATAAGGAAAAAATTATCATGGTCAGGAAGAAAAATATGATTATCTAGGAAAGTAGCAAAGAAATTTCCACTAAACCTTAAATGTGGTGGGTCCAATTAATTGGAATGTGAGAACATGTCCCTCAACCAATTGGTGTGCAACAACAAATTTCCTCCGGCCATCACTTAGTCCAGTCTTTTCTGCAATATATTTGACTTCAACCCGTTCTTTGTTTTCATCTTCAATAACGGTTATGACGTCCTTTTTAGGTAAATGTTCCTTACAGAATGGCACGGGATGACCCTGAATGCAAAGCACAAAATATTGCAGACATTGCATGGAAAGTCATAGGAAATTTCAACATGGAGGAACTCTCTATTAAACTGAACCATTAGATGAGCCCCATCAGATGTCGGTCCATATCTAATAGATACTTTCCATGTGCGGATTTTTTCAAAAATCACATAATTTACTATGCAAAGTCGCATGGAATAAATGCTTACCATCCAAAAACAACTACTAACATCGGACCTAACCAAAAGTTTGGAAAAGTTAGGACACTCATTGCCTAGGCACGACTGTAGCTCTTCCTGCACGTATCAATGTTGGTGACTTCATTTGGACAGGCAGGCAGGCTCATTCCAACATTCACCTTTTCTTTCTTCCTGCATCAAGTGAATCAGATATTCATATTTTGTACAAGTACACGGAGAAATGAAATTGAGGTCAACGAACTATAAGAATTGGAACTTGCTTAGCACATTTTCCTTCAGAAGCAGGTATCACCTGCTTAATTTTATCAGAGTATAGGCAATTTGCAACCATAATTAAACAGTAATAAAATTTGAAGACCTTAAGAACAATGCGAAAGAGATGTATTACAAATAAATTCCCTAAATTTCCATATCTTCTAAAAAGATTAAAGTTTTTTGATGTTAAAATGAACACCAAGACTTTTCTACTTCTTCTTAAGGCATATTGCTTTGATACCATGAGAACTTATCATTTCAAACAAAAGCTTAATTTGTTGACGGCAACTATATTATACTGATCAACTTAAAGTGTCAAATATATACTCCAACATCCGTAACAACATCATCAATTGCTGACAGCAATTAAAGATGATATGTATACGTATCTCAACAATTTAGTCAAAAAGCTTATTCCACAGCAGGTTAAAACATATTTTCACAAGGTTCTAATCCACATAAGTTCGCAACTTTATAGTCCAACAACACTATACTACCTCAACAAATACGTTCAACTTTCAATTAATCAACGGTCATTATCCACGAGGAATATTTTTTCGAGAGCAAATTTTTCATTGAAAACGTATGGAAACAGTTCACAGTGGTTAAACATTCACACTATCCATGATTTCAAATCTCATTATTTTCTTACATCATCTTGAACATGTAGCTGGAAAACTAAACAGACAACTGAAAATGGAACATGAAGATCCAAAAAATAAAAAACTAACCAAGAAATGGAAGAAAAAAACAGAATAGCACTGCTTTTAATAATTCACTATGAAGCTTCAATCAATTAATTAAAAAGGAAAAAGTATTCAGAAAACAAAATGCAAAGTGAACCTACATATCAAACACAAGCATTCTCCTAAACAGAGAATCAACAAACCCACCATACCAGAAATTCCAATATCTTGAAAATGGTAGATAGCGAAATCATAGCCATTGTTAATTCATCCTCACCGACAAATAACACACCTGGAACCTGGAAGTTGATTCCAACTAAATTCTGAGCATTAATCAAATTATTGACACAAAAGAAAAGAAGTAATATCAATGTGTAATAGTACCACTGTGAAAGCCCGAAGTTCGAAAATGAACAAATTATGCAGAGAAAGAAGAACACATACAGATCAAATACTTACCAGGGTGACATGAAATGAATTCTTCATAATCTGAGGAAAAGCATAAGAAAGGTAAATAAGTAAACAAATTGAGGTGAAAATAAATTAGCTAAAAATGTAGCACTTCAAAAAATAAAGAAGGCAGGCTAAAAATCTTCTTGTACAAAGACAAAGAAGATTGCATCTGCAAAATACGGGGAGAACGAAAAAAATGCATAAAGATACTTAAAAGCAAAAAATAGAATGAAGAAGAATAAAAACGAGAATTGTGGAGAGAGCATCAAAGAAATATATTAGATGAGAAAAGCTGCACCTTTAGTTCAAGTTAGAAAGATTCCATACCAGGGCTACAATTGTTGGTCCTGGCCACTTTTCGACGACGACGGCAGTGTGGAATATACTCAGGTTAGGGTTTTATAACACGCTTTATACGCAAGGAGAAATCTGGAATAGGGCTGCCCATTAACGAAAGTTAAAATTTTACAAACATACCTGCAAAGTTCTTAACAAGAGGAACAACAAAGAAGATGGAAACTATTAAAATTCCTCAATACACAACCAAAAGTAGGACAATACATACATCAGATAAAAAGGGGGTTTGCTTTAATATCCGAGCAATTGAAAATTCTGTACCGGCACCGAAGTTTATCCTCTGTGTAATAGGCCTTCCAGATTTCATCCTATCCGACATCTCACATTGACAGTCGGATATTCTAAAAGAATAGAATATCATCATAGCCTCTTCGAATCACCAATTACCCACCCTTCCATCAGCTTTACAATTGTAAGCCACAAGTGATGAAACATTAAAAGTGTCAGTTCTGCAAAACGTTAACACAGTGGATGCATATATATTTTTTTGCACAGTAATAATAAGAGGAAAAAGCAGATCTAAGACATTTGTTGCTACCCAGCTAAGAGAGATATATCCAATGTTTAATAGCCATTTTCCATCCCAAAGTAGCATAAAATCAACGGACCAACGTATAATAGACACCATTTTGTATGAATGTTTCTTACATGTAGATCGTACACAATTTTTTTAGATAAATCCAACGCAAATTGAAATTGAACAGACATGTGAGAAGAGAGAAATGGAACAACTGTGTTTCAGATCAGTAGCTACCTTGAACAGACATGTGAGAAGAGAAATGGAATAGCTGTGTTTCATAACAGCTGTATTCCAATGACATATGCTTTCCACCAATCTTCCCGTGTACGCATCGGTAGAAAACAAAATAATGCAAAGCCAACCGACTAATATGGTACAGAATTTATATAAAATAAAATAAAAAAAGGAAAATACGGGAAAAAACCTCCGGGCGCGTCCCACAGACGCAGTAAATCTTTCTTTGCTCTTTGGGCTGACGTGGGCGATTCTCCTTGCCCGTAAATAGTATAGGTAGATATAGATATTGAGGGTAAGTAGGAAAATATTTTTACAAACCAAAAATGGTAATATATTCATTGTGTGCAATTAATAGACTCTTTTCATTACTCCACATAATAATGGAATAGAATCCCCTTTACACTAGAAAGCTCTATCGACGTTTTCTGTCTTTGGCACCGTAGTTAAAACATACAACCAAGGCACATGCTACCACTATCCGACAAGATCCACATAGCCACAACCGTCATCTTGAATCACGAAACCTATACAACGAAGGTCATCAATTCCACTTCACGCCACAGATGTTGCACCATTGCACCGCTATAGCTAACGCCTCTATTCTTGTCCATATGGCTGCCACTGTCACCGAATAAAACCTTCCTAAACCGGCCCAAAGCCCAAAGACACTACCCTTTTTGTGGCCACATATTTCTTTGATCGTTGTTTCTATTGAGATTATTGCTACTTTTTCTTCCTTTCATTTCATTACATTGGTTTTCTCAAGTAGAATGATAACAGGGTGTTTCATTCCTTTGGTATGAAAAAACGTTGAATTCTTTAATTAGCATTCAAACATATAAAATTGATGAAAATGAATATCAATGCAAAACAACAGGTAACAAGCCGCATCACGAGCAAACCACGTGATTCTAGTTATCAAATCAGCAATCGATAATCAGCCAACAAAACAACTGTAATCACCTATGAAGAGGAGAAAAGTGCTTCCTGTTTATTATCACCTATGAAGAGGAGAAAAGTGCTCAAAATGAAATATTCCCATGGAAAATGATGGACCACAACAGAATGTCAATGTTTAGCATCATCTTTGTCATTGTCAGTGACAAAACATAAATCCCATCAGAAAAATAGACAGAAATTTGAGTTTCATGAGGCAAACTTAAGGGGAAATACTTGTGTTGAGAGGAGATTTTAGGGTGAAAGTGACGGGTGAAACGATCAGAACCATACAGTTTAAATACAGAATGAACCACACGTGTAGAGACACCACACAAGTATTTCCCAAACTTAAGGCTATATGGATCGCAATTACAACACAATAACCTAAGCAGCTACTTTTAAGGAAATAATATGCAATGTCCAAATAGTAAAGCTATAGAAAGTGCCAATTTTTATCAACTTACCTGCAAGGATTCCCAGTCAAATTTTCCCAAAAAATCAAGTTATCTCTTTTCTACCTCCCCAGTGAAAACAGGGCCATGATATTTCTCTGTACGATTTGTGCCTTCCCTTCCTTAGTGAAAAATGAGAGAAAATCTGTCTCGGTCTCGTTCATTCTCAAGTTACCAACAGGGAATTCATAAGCCTCCTTGCAATTGATAAACGACCTCGCCTTAACCAATGTTAGAATCTGTGTCAACAACGGAGAATCCAAGTAAGTTCTGCATTTGATTCCAACTGATGCCCCCAGAAAGTGATTCATTTTCGCAATCACAGACTAAATTAGGGCGGCGTACCCTAATTGTTTGATGTTTATCCGGTAGCAGAACTATATATTTAGATCCAACTCCGACCCTTTACAGTACATATCCTTCTAGTATTACGCAGAAATGAATGGAGAAACAGAGAGATAACACTCTGATCCTGAACTCAATTTTCGTCGCTGGCTAATGTATAAAGCTAAAAGGACATTGAACTAAAACGGAAGAGCTTAATTGCCTTTCAGTAGGGGAAAAACAATGGCGGTTTGAATTTGATGACTTAGGCAACGGATTTGGTCAGAACCAATTAATGTAATAAAGTAGGCAACAAATCAGCCAAACTAAGGTAGAGATAAAGAAGATGTGCTGCCCCATTACAAGTCTACAGACAATTTCCTATAATTAATTTCCTATCGTAAGGTCCCATATAGCCAAGATGCACTTTGAAGACGTATTGGTCCTGGAATGAAATTGCAGAATAAGGTTCCAATCCAAAAGGGTAAACAGTAGGCAGACTTAACCAACAATAGATGAGATCATCTCTAATTGGTCACTTTTCACCCCCATTCGGCTTCAGCCCAAAGAAAAAAGAACCCATCACAGAGCATGTAAATGATCGAAAACAAATTATTAACATATATAATCTAATACCAGATTCAAATTCTACCTTGACTGACTTTGGAGACTATGTGACAAAAAAAGAAGTTTGGTTTACTGTGACCCATGATTCATAAATAAACTTCACATGAAAATACCTCAATAAGGGCATTCAGACAATAAAGAAAAGTAAAAAACTTTAAATCAATCTCAACCATTACTTAGCTGTTAAGGCGCCATCTACACATTGATTTTTCACCACCGAAAAAAGTCCAATTTTTTATGTAGCAAACAACCGTGTACATCTATTATCAGCTTCAATACAAAACTTCTAGCAACTTGTTCCCACTCAGACTCAGAATAATAGCAAGGGTTCTCGATAAGTAGGGGAGAACGGGGATCAATGATGATTATCTCAAGACAAACGGCCTTCTCCATTTGATTATTAAGAGAATAGGTGGGAAAGCAAAGTTTCAAAGTCATTATTTGGATAGTTCGAATTCGTGAAATACAGATTTAGATTTTATTATTGTAGCTGCATTCTAATGGCAGGAGTAGTTCATACAACTAACAGGACTCGAACGTGAAATTGAAAGCTAAAAAACAACTTAGAATGTAAGAGAGAGCAGCAACATATTTACCACTGGCATTGGCACACAAACCAGAAATTACCTCAAAGCAACAAAATTAAGACTCATGTTTCCGAAACAAACTTAGCCGTAATAAACCAATGATGAGAAAGGAGGAAAGACGACCTATGTTACAAGTCTCCAAAGAAGCAAAGACAACCTTATGTTGCAAGTCTCAAAAGGGCCTACCCCAATGCCGCTTTCCATTGAAGCAGTAATTATTTCTACGAGTGTAAATGAATGATAGGGTTTTCGTAAGTCGGATGTTTAGACGGTGGGCCACAGTCAACAGGTTAACCTTCTATGTCGGAATCCGCGTTCAATACCGATGTAAACTCGCCTTTTAAGTTGCCTTTATCAATGATGGTCAATCTTTTCTTAAACGTTGCAAATCTCATCTCCTTCAATTCCACAGAGGGATACTTTTTCTCATAGTGTGCTGCCCACTTCTCAAATAAGAGCCTCACTTCAGCATCACTCCGCTTTCTCGGAAAACATATAATGTGATTCTACAACAACAAAACAAAACAAATCTCCGCTTTCTTGGAAAATATATAATGTGATTCTACAACAAAAACAAAACAAAACAAATACAAGGTAAAAGAAAGATTGAATTCTGTTAGCGTAAGGTTCATAAGCGACAGTCCATTCCCGAGGGTACAGTGAGAAACGTTCCAATATCTCTTAGCCAGATAGATTCATGTATATAGCTCAATGCACGGTTGTCAAAGCGCTAGGCAAAGCCTAGGCAAGCTAGACGACCATGGAAAAAGTTAAAAATAGAGGACAATTGATCAGTAAAAAGCACACATGAAGGCCAACTCGTATCAACCAAATATTCAAATATGCCTTGTGAGCACGGTAGCATGGTATACTCTAGCCACATTTAACATTTACTTGCGCCAGCATATATAGTGTGTCCTAACCACCCAATAATATAAAATATCAGTCATACATGCATCAACTCAGACAAGAGTACTAAGTACTCAAAAGTTTCATCATGGACACACACGCAACCCCCTTTTTGTACAGCATCCTGTCGAGGCGCTAAGACCTCGAGTCAGGCTTAGGTTGCCTAGGTGAGCACTTTGACATATGTGGAGAATCACCCAACCCTCCACACACTCATGCACATACACTCCACACACAAAAGGAATTATTTATGGTAAAAGAAATATGTATATGCATTGGGTGATTGACAGCAAAATTTATGGAGAAGCAATAGGTATCCAAAAGCCAATACACAGACAACAAAATTCACGAAGTTAGACAAGACAAGAAATTGAAAGAATGTCGTTGAACTATACACAGCAAAATCAAAACTCAAAAAGGTGAATAAAAAAGGTATCATCTTTGTCAGTGACAAAACTTGATTCCATCAGAAAACAGGACAGGAATATTAGTTTAGTGAGGTAACATAAAGCGTCAACTATGCATACTGGAATGTCCAAATAGTAAGCAATATGTTTCAAGTGTCAATTTTTCTCAACTTACCTGCAGGGATTCCCAGTCAAGTGTTCCCAAATAGTCAAGGGCTCTCTTTTTTACTTTGTTGCTGCAATCTTCTTCATCAGAGTCTATCCATTGATCCCCTTCATCATCAAACTGTATTTGTTGATGATAACCGGTTTTCATTTGTGCGTTCCCTTCATTTATGAAATATGGGGGAAAGTTCTTCTGTGTTTGACGATGACCGGTATTTTCCTTATTTTATGTGGCAGATAAAGCAAATTCCTTTTAAAGGAACTGGAAAGCATAAATACAGCTTCCAACACATTGCGTTTCCTGCCCCCCAGCCATTTTTGTGATTGTGAATAGCATCTAAGCTGGCCTGCCAGAAAGCAACATCTACATATGCAGACGACAAAGAAGGTGTTGTGGGATGACCAAGGAAGAGCTTGACACAATGAATTCGGTTTTGAGCAAGATTTTGGCAGGGGAACACAGCAAGGCTGATGTTATTATGGTGGGGTCATACAATTTAACTGATTCAACTGAAGATCCGCATGCCGGAGCAGATAGAGGGAGTGATGATGATGGTGACTTAGTAATGAATCTGGTGGCGGCTGGTGGAAATGATGTGCATGCCGGTGACACCTCCGGAGAAGATAGAGGGTCGAGGGAGTGATGAAGATGATAAGCTTATCATAAATATTGTGGCTGGTGGAAACAGTAAGAAGTCTTTCTCGGATATTAGAGAAAAATATGCAAATACAGCAGCAACCAACAAGGTATAGCAGTTACTTGAACAATTTCAAATGTTACATCTAAAAGTTGAGATCTATCTTATTTTTTGGCCACCTGATGTTTTCTTGTAGGGTTTAAGAGGTTCTGAAAATAATGGGCCTGACAACAATGTACTGACTTCTAACAAGAAGAAGCGGAAAGCACCTTTACAGGAAAATCGTGACGGAAATAGTCTCTCGGGCAGTGAAAGGTTATATTAGTAATCTGCAGCAGGAGGCTGTGAGTGTGTCGTCCTTAGGGCATACTCAGACTATCATTAACAAAAATACCCCTCATTCAAAGCAGCAACAACATCTCTCTGGGGACCAACTGCTTTCAGTAAAGCCGTCTCTGGATAACCCTTCTGGTCTTTGATTGAGCTAATTCCTCTCTCTACTCCCAATTAATTAGATGATAGTTTTGAGGAGCGAGTTTTTTTTGTGATATTAACGGTTTTGAAGTCTTTTTGGCCCAACAGAAGTGTAATGTTTTTTGTACGTAGGAAGTGTAATGTTTTTTTTGTGATGTGAACAGTTCAAAAAAATCTTGTTGGCCCAATAAATGGCTATAATTGACAAAGGAGCGGGTATTTTCAATTTCGAATGAGCGACATGCTCTTAAAATAATATTCATCTATAAATAAAATATAATGATTTATTTTCATTTTGCAACACAGTATAAACCTCATTTTCCAAGAAAATAAAATAAAAATTAAACCAATAATAAAAAAAAAGAATATAATTGTGATTGAGTTTGGATATGATACTCATGTCACATTCGTACTTGGACTCAAGTTTGTAAAATTCAATATACGTTCGACTAGTAAGATTTAAAAAATTGACTCGTCTCGATTTACTAATTACACATTGTATACTATATAAACTTAATCACTTAAACACAACTAGTTGTGTTTCAAATTTCGGTTAATCGAACCGAACCAATCCGAACGATCTATTTCGGTTCGATTCAATTCGTTTACCTAAAACAAACTGTTCGGGTTAATTGGATTTTAAAGAATAGAGTTAATGACTTAATGTTAATAATTAAATAACTAAAAATAGATAATAAAAAAATATAATAAATTTACGTTCTTCGTATACCTGAGCAACAAATTGCTCCAAAACTTTACCTCACCAAAGATTCAAACAACAGGTTAAAAATAATGAAATCAGGAAAAAGGATCTAAAATCAAATCAATTAGCATATGATCAACGAAATTACTAGATAAACACATTAAACTCAAATCGAACGTCAATTTGCATTGTCTTGCTAGAGCTTTTTTTTTTCATCATCAAAAATCACATAACAACAAAATCAAATAAAAAGCTAAAAATCATTTAAGCAAAATCTTATCAGAATTTTTTATTCCATAGAAAAAAGTGCTTTCTGATCTAAGTCCAAAAACTAAAAGAAATGACAAAGCTACTCCTAAATATTCTGATCTACATCCTATCATGTGCACACAAACACTTTGATTAGCAACAAAACAAACATAAAAGAAGAAAGAAATTCAAACATCAAAAAGGAAGGAAAAAAAAGTCCACCTTAAACCTTCAACCAAAACCTTGAACGGCAAAATATAAGAAGATTAATAGAGCTGAAATGAAATGAGATCTGATTATTTTTATGGGTTCTGGGTTTTTTTCTTTTTCTTTTTCTTTTTTGTGTTGCATTTCTCTTCTGAGTGAGACAAAGAGTAATTATAAGTGTTAGCTTTTCAATATGGGCCCCCACTGGTACAATATGGTTTGTAAAACTCATCGAAACAAACCCAGAACACTACTGGAGCTTCTTTTTTTTTCATCTTCACAAAATCATGTAACAACAACATAATATCCAAAAAAAAATTATCAGAAGCATGTTTCACGAAAAAACAAATTAAGGCAAACAAGGGAAATCAAAAACCAGAAGAAAAACCAAAATATAAACCACATTATTTCCACCTCAAAAAATAAAATCAGATTCTAAGGAGTACCATGAACACCAACCCAAAGATTTGCAATAATATAACAAAAAAAAGAAAAAGAAATCATTCTTGATCCGTGTACTCTAAAATCTAAGTGAAAGGAAAAGAAAATTTGTACCCTCTGCCTCTAAACAACTTCAATAAAAGGAGCCCAGATGAAAAACAAGCTAGAGTAAACAGGGGAGAAATGCAGAAGAAAAAGCTAAACCAGATCTGAGCAGAGATAAAGGTTAGAGGAAATGAGAAGCATGGTTTCATGAGGAAGCCTGGGATTTTTCTTATTTTCCAGAGAAGCATGGTTTCAGTATCTGTGTTGGGTTAGCGCTGGTTTTGCAGTGATATAGGGCCCCCTAAAAGAAATGTTTGTGCTTAAAGATGTTAACCGAATAAAAAATTAGTATTTGTGTATCCCGAACCCTCAAAAAAAAGACTAAGGTCACCCCTACTATGTATATTTTCTCAAACAAATTATCTATGTATTTATTACATGATATCAATGTTACATAACATCTACCTATTCGGTTGTCACGAGCCTGTTACATAACATCTACCTATTCGGTTGTCACGAGCCTGTTACATAACATCTACCTATTCGGTTGTCACGAGCCGGACACATGATGAAGAAATCTTTTCCATATTGCCTTTACTCTAGAGAATTTTTTAGTAATGTACTATCCATGTACGTAAAACAATTTTGTTCTGACTATTTCGTTATTGACTATTTCGTTATTGGCATAGCAATTTGCATTATTAATATGATACCTATAAAAGGTATATATATATATATATATATATATATATATATATATATATATATATATATATATGTTAACTACATAAATGCAAAACACATTTTACACTATTAACTCTTGATTATAGTATAACATCCATTGGTACAGTTATCCCGTGTTATACTAAAAGATTCAACGTAACATGTTCACGAATACACTGATTAACAACTTGACACAAAATCTTATAAAATCAGGATATTACCTAAGAAACACACAGTTCTGTCTCCACTGGGATAGTGTCAGGTCATCCCACCTTGGAGATACCCTTAAACACAACACGTTCTATTTGAAGTTTCGGTTAACCGAACCAAACAATCTATTTCACTATGGTTCAATTCGGGTAACTAAAACAAACGATTTGTTTAAGATCTTAACGCTCATTAATTTCATTAATTGTTAGGTATCAAAATAAATTAATCAGTTAAATAAAGATTTACCAGCATTATACGCGGAAAATCGTGTCAGGTTTATAGAGTCATTTTCATCTTCCGACCATGATAAATCATTCCAACCTTGTTCATAACCTACATAGATGAAGTCAAGTGTCAAGAAATAACATTTATAAATGAGCAGGTGTCTTATAAAATATTAAAATCCCAACACAAACTTATTTAAACACATAAAAAAAAAAATTAAAAAAAAATCAAACCATGTTATTGTCTTAAAAAGGAATTATATGGCTTACGTTTAATCTCAGATCTATTTTTAGCCCTTCATAAAACACCTAAAGATGCTTCCATATAAAACGGATCTTAAACCATTCTTTTTTTTCTCCGAAAACGAAAGCTTTATTATAATCGAATAAACATAATTTGCAATGCGGTCAAAACCGCACTACGACACGGCCAAATGCCGCACTAGAACACGGCCTAGCCACACTACAAACAACAAACATAACAACACAGCCGAATAATAGATCGGGTCGAGGATGCTGAACAGAAGAAAAACTTTCCAAAGGGGGGAAACATGGATCCTCTAGGTTATTCTACAAACACACACATAGAACTAAAATAATAACATACACAAAAGTTACAAACTACCTGCGGCCGGAACCACCACCGGAGAACAAAGACAACAAACTAATAACTAAACTAGCAACAAACTGAAACAGTCATGCCGCCAGCCAAATAGATCTAGATCTGATTTTCCTCTCTACACCGCCATAGATCCACCGCCAGAAAGATATCAACCACTAAAGCTGCTGCTTGGAACCAATAAATTGCCCCCCAAAGGCTTACGGCAACAAACAGAACTGGGAAGAACCACCATGTTGACATCGTTCCGCCACCGGAGCCCAGCCGTACCGATGAACCCACCTCAAACCCAAGGACAGCGGAGGAGGAGAACAACGGACAGCACCAAAAAACTCCAGCCGTTAATCTCCACCGGCAGCAAAGGAAGGAGAGGCAAAATAGCTACCGGAAAAGATATAAAAAAACAGCCGGAGCGGCGAGTAGAGAGGGGAGGAAGAAAATAGAAAAAAAAAACCCTCCGGCGGGCCGCCGGAGAGGCGGAAAAGCAAGCAAGGCTGTGTCTTTTTCAGAGGAAAAAAAAGGAGAAAGAGGGAAGAGAGGGGGTTCCCCACCACATATACACATTATATATTACTTGGATCTTAAGCCATTCATACTTATGTTTTATCTCCCAAATACAAACACTAAAAATAAAAAATGGAAATGACAATATAAACTCCTATTATCTAACATTCTGCCATAAACACCAACAAAAATATTTGCAATAATAGAACAAAAAAGGAAAAAAAAAATCATTTTTGATTCTTGTACTTTAAAATCGAAGTGAGGGGAACGAAAAAATTGTACCCTGCAGCTTCAAAAAAGAACCCCAGAGCACAAGATAGAGTAAGCGGGGAAGAAACGCAGAAGAAAAAACAGATCTAATCTAAGGAATGAGATAGAGGTTAGAGAAAATGAGAAGGAACTTTAGTTGAGGCAATCTGGGATTTTTCTTTTTCAAAGAAGCATGTGTTTTTGTTTTTATTATTTAAAAGAGAGTTGTTTTTTTTGATACAATATTTAAAAGAGAGTTACATACTTCTTATGCCTGATGTTATTAAAATTAAATTACATTAGAGAAAAGGAATAAAATACGTTCACAAAAAAACGAGGGGGGTTGCAATTTAAAGAAAACCAAACAAAAGATGAAGGGATGTGCTGAAATTGTTGCCCCTTAACCAAAGAAAAGTCTACTAACCTAACAAAACTTGGAAGATGCTGAAGAAGAAGGAGCTCTTGACAGCCACTGGACAAAGAACAAAGCTTTTCCACATGAAATTCATACTGTACTTCCAATTATACCCCTAACTGCTCAGAATCTTAGATCTGCAAAAAAGAAAGCATAAAATCAAGAAAATGTCGACATAAATTTCAAATATTCTTGTGTAGATAAACAATGAAAGTAACATTGTATTTAAAACGGAATCCATGGGGCTTCTTCATACCACCAATTAGACGGAGCAGATCCCCCTCACCACCATAGTTGCTAGCTTCCACAAGTGGATTTTCTTGCTATTTGCTTGGAACAAGCCATTTACAGTAACATGATTGAAGGTTAATTTTAGGAGATTGAATATGAAGGATATGCTGTTTGCTTTCTTTTGTCATTGAGAAGGGTTTATATAATAAGCCAAGGAAGAAATAAAATTTTTTTTTTTGAAAACAAGAATGAATTTTTAGGAGGGATATTTTGGCGGAAAAATTTGGAAAGTTTGAAATTTTGTGAAAATTTTGGGCAGTTTGAAATTTTGGGTGTGAGATGTGAAACAAAAGAGAATAGTCTGTATATTTTGAGTTATGATAGAGGCACAAAAAAAATTACATAACGGATGCCACAACATGATCTCTCACCTTTGATTTTGATGGGTCCACATCACAATCAATTAACACTCATCAAAATCAAGGGTGGAAGATCATGTTGTGGCATCCATTGTGTAATTTTTGTTGTGCCTCTATCATTTCTCGTATATTTTGGGGAAAATTTGATAACACAACCGTTGTATAAAGGTTGTATCAAGTGACATGCATTACAATCATTATTTTTATAATATTTACATACGATAAAAGTGTATTATGTTTAAGAAAATAAGAATAAGAAACTCTAATTTGGTATGCATTACAATCATTATTTTTATAATCTTTACATACGATAAAAGTGTATTATGTTAAAGAAAATAAGAATAAGAAACTCTAATTTGTGTCATTTTGTATAACATTCCTACAACCGTTACAAAATAAAATCTCTCATATTTTGGATGGAAGTAATAATATGTAAAAGTGTCGCTTTATTTATTTCGGCAATCCCTAATTACCTACCGTATATTAACTTGAGAGATTTATGGTGCAACGGTTATAGGAAGATTGTACCAAGTGGTATATATTAGACCATTTCATTTTTACTCACTCTCAAAATACACTTTTATCGTGTGTGAGAGGTTAGAAATGAATTGTTGTAATATATATCACTTCATACAACGGTCTTATTTTAAAAAAATTCATACCACCTTCAAAACACTCCGAAAGTGTTTAGTGATAATCTACTACCTATGAGTAGACGTGGCCGGTTCCGTGCCGGTTCCGGGTCTCTGGCACGACCCTCCGGTTTCAATTTCTAGCTGGTTCCGCCGGGTCTCGGGAACCGTCGGGTTTGGCGGTTCCCCAGTCTGGTTTCAGGTCTCGGCGGTTCCCGGGTCCAGACAGTTCAGATCACGGTTCTGATCACGGTTCCAAAAAAACTATATTTTTTAGAATATTTGTATAACTTACGTTAAATTAATAATAAATTCTAATTGGTTATTAAACTATGTATAATATTTAATTTCATAACTATATTTAAAAAAACACACGGCTTGTATAATATTTAATTTCATAATTATATATAATATTTAATTTCATAACTTATATTCTAAATAATTTGTAACTAAATTAAAGAATAATGCGTAGTTTTCTAATTGTTTATTTTTTATGATTAATTTAAATAAATTAAACTTATATTTCATATAGTGTTAAGATGATTTATACTTATAATATTAAGTTGATTTTATATCTTAATGAATCAAGGCAAAATGTATATAAAAGTTGTTTTATTAAGCAACATCATTACATAATTGGACAATACATCAATGACGTGTTAGGAAATCTACGCGGGAACGCAGCGGAATTCAAAATTTTATTTCTTTTTACCAGGACCGACTTCGTTTAAGCAATAAACAAATAAGCTAGTAGACGGTGGTTACCTTGCTTGATTTAAAAGATCGACGCTTTGACCGTCTAAGGAGAGTAGCGATGCACAGAGCCGCCCAAGCGTTCGGCCTATACCGGTGATCCACACGAACAGCCTGCCGGAATCCCATCATGAATTGCTACTAGAAAAACTCGGTTGCTAGACCGACTTTTTCTCTCCTTCAAAAAGCTCTCCAGAAGAAACTCTATAATTTTCAAAAGAATTATTAGCTCTTGAAATTGTGATGTACAAAAGAGGGCAAGTCCAACTAATGATACCAACCCATAAGTATCAAATTAAATTATATGATTCCGGTAGAAGCCGGTTATTTTAAATGTGTATAATAGCTAGCTTCAAGCTATATTCCTTTTTGTCATCAAAATTAAAAAGCACTCTAAAAAATAATAATTAAAAAAAAGTTGTAATTTGGAAATCAAAAGGTGCTTTGAAAATGGTACCATATAAAAGTAGGAAAATATTTTCACAAACAAAAAATGGTAATACTAGTTGCAATATATATGCCGTGCAAGGCACGGCATGACCGCTACAATGTATTAACAATAAGATATGAATTGGACAACATAGATTTTAATAAAAATATAAATTTTTAAAGAAAGCTTTGTATAAACGAAACATTAAGTATTAACACATTCAAAATCAAAATAACCATACAATTATATTACAAATGGATCAAGTGATAAGGTACCATCTAGCCATAAAATTATAAAATGGATCAAAACACATAGAATTGATAGTGACTACTTCCGAAACAATTAAACCCAACTCCGAAAAGATTATCATGAGAGTTCCATTTGTTTTAAGCATAATTGATTGATACCTCTTCTCTTCAATTAAAGGCAACGTTGTTGGGCTGAACCAATTGCAACATCTTTTCCATAAGCTACTATATCTTCGGAATAGCAATATTTTTGAGCAATTCTAGAAAATGATGGAATGCGTCACATTACATTCTTCAATCCCAAAAACCACCTAAATGAGAAAACAGCGTGCAAGTACTTGATTAAAAAAGTTTTAACTTACATATGAATGTAATCTTCTAAGAGGTTAAAATGATTACAATTAGTAGACACCATATATTTTCATACTAAAATACCATAAATATCCAAATTTCAAACTTTTCAACATGATTTTCTCAATTTAAAATACCATAAATATCCAAAAACCAAACTTTTCAATATGATTTTAAATAAGGTGTGAGTTCAATAGAATCAAGCTCAATTCACATATTCCTTGATGAAATTAAACTTATTGGCATGATATTCATTCTGAGGAAATCAGAGATGCAAAATGTCGGAAGCTAAGAACAGCGAAGAACAGCAATTTTGGGAGAGAAAATATTTGGGTAAAATTTATCGTCAGATAATGACTAAAACTATTTACAATAAATGTGTCTGAGGCTATTTATATGTCCATTACACAAACAACTAATAAAATAATAATAAAATAATTACAAATGAATTCTTTCTATTTTGTTGACTCAATATCCCCCCGCAAGCTGGCTGGGGCATAAATGTCCTTGACATGAAAAGACTGTAGAGACCGTTGTAATGCAGGTCCATCCAATGGCTTAGTAAAGCAGTCGGCTAGTTGTAACGATGACGCAATGGGAAGCAGTTTGACCAAGCCAGCTTGAAGTTTCTCACGCACAACGTGACAATCCACTTCGATGTGTTTGGTGCGTTCGTGAAACACGGGGTTACTTGCAATGTGAAGAGCACTTTGGTTATCACAGTATAAAGGTACAGGCAGGTGAAGAGGAACGTTAAGATCACGAAGGAGATACGTAAACCACTGTATTTCTGCCACAGTCACAGCCATAGCACGGTATTCCGATTCAGCCGAGCTTCGAGAAACAGTATTCTGCTTTTTGGCCCGCCAAGAAACCAAAGCGTCTCCAAGAAACAAACAGTACCCTGTAACGGATTTGCGAGTTTCTGGGCATCCGGCCCAATCCGAATCTGTGAATGCCTTGAGAGTTAGGGGATTGTTGGCCGGATATAAGAGGCCTTGTCCAGGATTTCGTTTGAGGTATTTTAAAACCCTGTAAGCCACCTGCTGATGATGTACAGTTGGAACATCAAGAAACTGTGAAAGTTGCTGTACCACATAAGCAATGTCAGGCCTAGATAACGTAAGGTAAAGCAACTTGCCAATGAGATTTCGGTATTGAGATGTGTCTGTGAGCAAAGCCGAGTCACCATGCGCCAAAGCAGCTTTACTTTCCATGGGAGTACAGGCTAGTTTGGTTCCTAAATGGTCAAATTCCTGAAGCAAATTAAGAGTGTATTTGCGTTGAGAGAACACCAATCCTTCACGACTCCGTGCTACTTCTAGCCCAAGAAAATATTTAAGGGGACCAATGTCTTTAATTTGGAACTGTTCATGTAAGAAGGTCTTTATTTCCTGAATATCATTTAAAGAATTGCCAGCAAGTAACACATCGTCTACATACACAAGGGCAGCCAAAAAACCATCTTTTGTAGATCTGGTGAACAAAGTGTAATCACTTTTAGATTGAGTGAAGCCTTTACTGAGTAATGCTGAAGTAAGTTTAGAGTTCCATTGACGGCTAGCTTGCTTAAGGCCGTAGAGTGACTTTTTGAGCTTACAAACCAGATTTTGTGAAGACTGAGATGTGTGGTAGCCTTGAGGTAGTTTCATATAAACCTCCTCATGCAAATCTCCATGGAGAAATGCATTATTGACGTCGAGCTGATGAATATGCCAATTGGAGGCGGTTGCAACAGCCAATAATACCCGAATGGTTGCCATTTTTGCAACAGGCGAAAATGTGTCTTGATAATCGACCCCATACTGCTGATTGTACCCTTTTGCCACAAGACGTTCTTTGTATTTGTCAATTGTGCCGTCAGGTTTGTATTTGATCTTGAAAACCCACTTATTTCCAATAGGTTGTTTACCATGGGGTAAAGGGACTATATCCCAAGTGTGATTGGAGTCCAATGCCGCAATTTCCTGCTTCATAGCATTTCTCCAATTCTCAGAGTTGACAGCTTGTGAAAAAGAGACAGGTTCAGACTCAACATCTATATTCATTATGTAGGCATCATAAGAAGGACTTAGGTAGTCATATGAAAGGACTTTGTGCAGTTCATGGGCTCTTAAGCTTGAGAGACAACTAGGTTATAGTGCTCAGTCATTACCTTCTGATCCTACTGTCATGCTCAATACATCACAAGTGTTTGACAATATGCCTAATAGAGGACATGTGAACAAATCTGCCAATTCTAATTACCAAGGAAGGAGATATTTTCAGAACACAGGGAAAAGACGACAATGCACATTCTGTGGTCTCATTGGACACATTGAAGACAAATGTTATAAGAAACATGGGTATCCCCCAGGGTACAAGTTCAGACCTAGGGTAAATATGGTGGAGAATATGAATACTGATGGTCAGCTGGAAACCATGTCAAGTGTCTCAGTTCCTCAGTTCACTAAGCAAGAATATGATCAATTGAAGTATTTGCTCAAAGGAAAAGCTGAAAGTGATGCACTGGATTCAAAACATTTGGTGAATCAAGCTACTGTCATGTCTGCTGCCTTCTTACCTGATACCAGTAAAGGTAATGTCAATACACATTGGATATTAGATAGTGGTGCCACTGATCATAACAACTAATAAAATAATAATAAAATAATTACAAATGAATTCTTTCTATTTTGTTGACTCAATACATTCCATTCGATCTGCTACTTGTGGATATCTTTCGATGTTATGAGGCTAATAGAATCAGACCTTCTAGCTTTTAAGAATTAGTGTCTAGTTAGTGAAGAAGTAACAAAGCGATGAGTACATCATTTAATTTTCTTGCAGCAACAAGTGCAGAATGGAATACTATCAAATTCAACAGATCCTTTTTATATATAATGGAAGCAATCCTAGCTTTCATTTGGTTCTCAAAGCCCTCTTTTTTTCATGCATCAAAATTCCAAAAAGACCTTCTAGTAAAGAAGAAAATAAGCACAGGCTTTGGTGTATTGATATTAGAACATATTGCAATTTCATTTAATAGAGGAAAAAGAAAGATGTAGGCATTAGATGTAGGATGCAGCCTAAACAGCCCATTGTGTAATAGAATGACTTGAAAGGATTATTATTTCTCCTTTACAACTAATTTGTATTGGTTGGTGTGTGAAAGTTGGGATATGATGTATGGGTGGAGCCATTATTGCATTGGTTGCTCAAATATCATACATGTACTTGGTCTATCTTCTTTTCCATACAGCTGCATGTTGAGAAAAGATCTTCCGCCAGGATGTCATTAATTGCCATGATTTGTTGCCATGATTTGTGGGGATTTTATTGTTTATTATTTTTGATTGTAGCCGTAATATGAGGCATTTACTTTTATATTTATTTTCTGATTCTGTTAGGATCTCATTCATACCTAGAGACCTAACTAGTCAAGACTCCTAAGTCTAATTGTATAAATACCTCATTCCAGTCTATGAATAAAATATCGAAGCCTTAATTAAAAAAGGTTTCTTCCTTTTTAACATGGTAGCAGAGCCATCCCACACAAAAACGTTTTTCCGCACATAATTCCGATGAACTATCGGGCAGCTTTCACCGGAGAAAGGACCTCTAGCTCTGGGGGCACCATCTCCGATGGATCATCAACTGGAACAGAGACACAACTCCTCTCCAGCGATGACCATTCAAAAAATTCGGGTCCAATCCTACTTCCTGCCAGAAAACTAAATGGCAAGAATTATCTCGAGTGGGCACAGACTGTCACACTCACCATTGATGGAAAGGGAAAATTGGGATATTTGACTGGAGATGAGGTCAAACCACCAGAAACCGATCCAAAGTTCAAGACTTGGAAATCTGAGGACTCAATGGTAAGGGCCTGGCTTATAAACTGTATGGAGTTGACCATTGCCAAACCACACATGTTCTTGAAATCAGCCAAGGATATCTGGGATGCAGTAAAAGAAATGTACTCGGATTTGGAGAATTCATCTCAAATATATGAGATCAAAACCAAACTGTGGAGCCTCAAGCAGGGGGACATGAATGTTACATCATACTATAATGACATTGTGTCCCTCTGGCAAGAATTGGATCTATGCCATGAGGATAAATGGGAGTGTACAGCTGACAGTGTGAAATTTCACAAAAGAGAAGAAAATGAAAGAATGCCTATCTCCATGGAGAATTGAAGGAAGAAGTATATATGGATCCTCCCCCAGGATTCAATAAAGAATTTGGAAACAAGGTGTGCAAACTCACCAAGTCTTTATATGGACTCAAGCAAAGCCCAAGAGCATGGTTTGACAGGTTTATGAAGTTCATGAAAAGGATAGGGTTTGTACAAGGGAGGTCAGACCATACTTTGTTCATAAAGAGGGCTGGAAAAGGCAGGCTGACTGCTCTGATTGTGTATGTGGATGATATCATCCTCACTGGGAATGATGAGGAGGAAATAACAGGTGTGAAGAAACAACTTGCAACAGAATTTGAGATCAAGGATCTGGGGCAACTAAGACACTTTCTGGGAATGGAGGTAGCTAGGTCCTCTAAAGGGTTGGTACTAACTCAAAGAAACTACACCCTAGACCTACTGAAAGAAACAGGGCTGGAAGGTGCTAGACCAGCAAACACACCAATGGAGTGCAATTTGAAGCTGGGAAGTGCTAAAGGTGAACCTGTAGATGTGGGAAGCTATCAAAGATTAGTTGGCAAGTTGATATACCTGGCACATACAAGGCCAGATGTATCCTATGCAGTCAGTACCTTGAGCCAGTTTATGCACTCACCAAATGAGGCCCACATGGAGGCAGCTAGAGGACTGTTGATGTATCTAAAAACCACACTAGGAAAAGGGCTATACTTCAAGAAGTGTGAAAGTAGGAATGCTGCTGTGTATACTGATGCAGATTGGGGAACCTGTACCAAGGAAATGAGGTCCATAACAGGGTATTGTACCTATGTATGGGGGAATCTAGTTACTTGGAGAAGCAAAAAGCAAACTGTTGTAGCAAGAAGTACTGCTGAAGCAGAGTTCAAGGCCATGGCATTGGGAATGTGTGAAGGCCTGTGGATCAAACAGGTTATGGAGGACATTGGAGCAGAGATATCTGGTCCTATGAGACTATATTGTGACAACAAGTCAGCCATTGACATTGCTAATGATCTTGTGCAACATGACAGGACCAAGCATGTGGAAATAGATAGGCATTTTATTAAGGAAAAGTTGGAGAGTGGATTGTTCTGTGTGCCCTTTCTTCCATCTACACAGCAAATTGCAGATGGCCTAACTAAAGCACTGGCAAGAAGACAGTTTGAATACTTTGTGAGCAAGTTGGGTCTGATAGATATTTTTTCCCCAACTTGAGGGGGAGTGTTGAGAAAAGATCTTCTGCCAGGATGTCATTAATTGCCATGATTTGTAGCCATGATTTGTGGGGATTTTATTGTTTATTATTTTTGATTGTAGCCGTAATATGAGGCATTTACTTTTATATTTATTTTCTGATTCTGTTAGGATCTCATTCATACCTAGAGACCTAACTAGTCAAGACTCCTAAGTCTAATTGTATAAATACCTCATTCCAGTCTATGAATAAAATATCGAAGCCTTAATTAAAAAAGGTTTCTTCCTTTTTAACACTGCATCATACACGTACTTCTTGTTGGAAAATGATGGTTAAAATGGATATTTTAAATGATATGTCATATTGGGCCTATTGGGCCTAAGTGGTGAATGGAAAGTGTTAGTAATAAAGGGAAAATTGGAGAAACCAATTTCTCCCACATTGGAAGGAATGAAGGAAAAGAGCCAATATATATATGATGTTGCTTTAGTGTAGTGGTAAGAATTTACCAACTTTATACACCGTTCTCTACGCGGGCGCAGGGGGGTGCAAATCCATCCGGATTTCAGCTTGAACTTGTGTGCGAGCGCGCGTCCTGCGGACACGAATGCAACTCGATTCAAAGGCTCCAAGTGAAGGTTCGGTTTTGCAACCTGAACATTTATTTTTTCGAACTGAATGCTGATAATTCAGACCTTCCATCTGACAACACTTATGGCATCCAAGCTGATACTGTGCCTGTTCCATTTCCTGCTGTAATGACATTCAATACAAGCTGAGGATGTTCCACTTCGAATTCCATCTGTTTTTTGACATCCTCTACAGAATAAAGCCTATATAAACATACAACTTGATCAGTTCTTCACACCAGAACACAGAGCATTCTGCTTCCTCTTTTACTTATGAAAACTGAGAGTTCAAACTACAAGGTTCTTAAGCAATTGAAGGCGTTGTGCTTCCTGTCATTGCTATCCGTTCTATCCTGGGAGATTAACGTCCTGCTAAAGCTCACGGCACACGAAGGTGAGGGGGCGAATTAGTCTTAAGGAAACTGTGTGCAACACAGGGCTCGGATCATATATCCTTTTCGTTTTCTTTACAATTGTAATTCTGAGATTTCTTGTATTTCGTTTTACTTGTATTTTATTTCGTTTATGAACAAGATTGTCCAACAATCTTAAGACTAATTCTGATAATTCTTGTTCATTGACGGAAAGAATTGAGAACGAACAGTTTCAATAACTGTGTTGAATCGAGCTGGTTCTTGTGTTGAACAGTTTCAAGATTCATCAAACTGAATTCCTACATTCTGTGTTTGAAACGAGTTTGAAAAGATTCAGTTTTCTGTAATTGAAGAAAGCGAATCGAGGTGTGTAAAAACGAGCTGTTTGGTTGAATCAAGCTGTGTTTTAAAACGAGATGATTTGACTATAAAGAGCTGTTTTAACGAGCTGTTTTAACGGGCTGTTCAGTTTCTTAAACGAGCTGAATTCAAACAAGCTGTTTAGTTTATTAAACGAGCTGTTTTATTGAAAAACGAGCTGATTATTAAAACCAAGCTGTTTTGGATTTAAAACGAACATTGGTTCAATAAAATGAGTTCTAAATGAATCTTTTGTTTAATTGAGTATAGTTCAATTAAAAATTGTTCTATAAATTGTTGAAAGGAAATTTAATCAATTTGTGTGTTAAATTTCAGAAATGACAACCAGTACGGCTCAGAATGGTGCTGATGGTCAGACTCAGCCTTTGGCTATGGTGCAACAAGTGCCAAATCGAGGTGTTGCTCCTATGAATCAGCATGAGAGGCCTGAAAAATTCAATGGGCTGAATTTTAAGAGATGGCAACAAAAGATGATGTTTTATCTCACAACATTGCGTCGGCAAAGTTCCTAACGAGGATCCACCAACAACAGAAGGGGAGCCATATCAAGATTTTCTGTTTGCCATGGATGAATGGAAACAATCTGATTATCTTTGTAGACATTATATAATGAATTGTTTAGTTGACTCATTGTATGATGTATATTGTGAGAAAAAAGAGTGCAAAAGAATTGTGGGAGGCACTAGATAAAAAGTATAGAACCGAAGATGCAGGTACAAAGAAATTTGTCGTTGGCGGGTTCTTGGAGTACAAGATGGTGGACTCTAGACCACTCATGGAACAAGTGGAAGAATTTCAGTTGATTCTTCACGAGATTCAAGCTGAAAAGATGGAGCTTAGTGAAACTTTCCAAGTCGCTTGTGTTATTGAGAAATTACCAAATGCGTGGAAAGATTTCAAGAATTACCTTAAGCATAAGCGAAAGGAAATGAGCATGGAAGATCTTGTTGTTAGGCTTCGTATTGAAGATGACAATAAGAAGTCGATAAAAGAGGAAATTACTCTCGAGAATCTTGCAAGGGCCAACGTGGTAGAACATGGCCAAAGCTCGAAAAAGAACAAGTTTGTTAAGAAATCAAAAACGGGACCAAAAGCTAAATTGGGACCGAAAGGTGGCATTGAAAAACCTAAGTTCCAAGGGAAATGTTTCAATTGTGACAAGATTGGTTACAAATCTGCTGATTGCAAGCTACCAAAGAAGAAGGTTTCTGAAGCAAATATTGTTCAAGTCATGGAAGATATTGATCTTTGTGCTGTTGTGTCAGAGGTGAACATGGTGGATTCAAATCCTAGAGAATGGTGGGTAGACACAGGAGCTACAAGGCACATATGCTCTGACAGGGAAGTGTTTACTAAGTTCGAGTCAGTTCAAGGTAATGAGACTTTGTTCATGGGAAACTCGGCTACTTCTGCTATAGCTGGAAAAGGAGAAGTGATTCTCAAGATGACTTCGGCAAGCATCTAACTCAAGAATGTGCTATATGTCCCGGATATGCGTAAGAATCTGGTGTCTGGAGTGCTGTTGAATAAGAATGGCTTCTGTCTTGTTTTAGAGTTCGACAAGTTTACTTTAACTAAGAGTGGTATGTATGTCGGTAAGGGGTATGCATGTAATGGCATGGTCAAGCTGAATGTAATGGCTGTTAGGCCAAACAATATCAATAATAATATTGCTGGTTCTGCTTACTTGGTTGAGTCACCTTCCTTATGGCATGGTAGACTAGGACATGTTAATTACGATTCCTGCGTAGATTAATAAGCCTAAAATATATCCCCAAATTTGAAATTGATAAAGAACATAAGTGTGAAACTTGTGTTGAAGCAAAATTAACAAGAGCGTCCTTTCAAAATGTTGAAAGAAATACGCAACCACTCGAACTAATACATAGCGACGTGTGTGATCTTAAAATTGTGCAATCGATAGGCGGAAATAATTATTTTATTACCTTTATCGATGACTGCACTAAATATTGCTATGTATACTTGTTAAAAGGAAAATATGAAGCGATAGATAAATTTATTCTATTCGTAAAAGAAGTTGAGAATCAACATGGAAAAAAGATCAATATACTCTGAAGCGATAGAGGTGGTGAATATTTGGCACCACTAAGTGATTTTTGTGCCGAACATGGGATTATTCATGAAATAACCGCGCCATGGTCACCACAATCGAACGGAGTTGCTGAAAGGAAAAATCGAACATTGAAAGAAATGATGAATTCAATGTTGTTGAGTTCAGGAGTATCACAAAACTTGTGGGGGGAAGCTATCCTTTCTAGCAATTATCTTTTAAATAAGATACCCCGAAAGAAACAAGAGAAAACTCCTTATGAACTGTGGAAAGGTAAACCACCTTCTTACAAATACTTGAAAGTGTGGGGGTGCCTTGCAAAGGTGCTCGTACCTACACCCAAAGTAGTAAAGATAGGATCAAAAACTGTTGATTGTATATTCATTGGATATGCACACAACAGTAGTGCTTATCGATTTCTTGTGTATAAGTAAGATAATCCTGAAATACATAAAAATACGATAATGGAATCGAGAAATGCATCATTCTTTGAGAATGTATTTCCGGCTAAAACAAATGAACCTAGTTCATTAAAGCGTGTTCATGTTCAGGATCACCCTTCTGAACAAGTAAATGAAGAAGAGCCAACTGAGGTTGAGCCAAGAAGAAGCAAGAGGTCGAGGACTGAAAAATCTTTTGGTGAAGATTTTATCATTTATATGATAGAGACAGATCCTCAAAGCTTTAAAGAAGCGACAACTTCTTCTGAAGGACCAATGTGGAAAGAAGCAATAAATAGTGAAATAGACTCTACATTGCAAAATCATACTTGGGAGTTAGTTGATCTACCTCCAGGATGTAAGCCACTAGGATCAAAATGGATCTTTAAGAGGAAAATGAAACCTGATGGATCTATTGATAAATATAAGGCCGGACTAGTAATAAAAGGTTATAGTCAAAAAGAAGGTCTTGATTATTTTGACACATATTCTCCAGTGACGAGAATAACTTCCATTAGGATGGTACTTGCTATAGCCGCTTTGCGTAATTTAGAAGTACATCAAATGGATGTGAAAACCGCTTTCTTAAATGGATATTTAGAAGAAGAAATCTACATGGAACAACTTGAGGGTTTTTCTAGTCCAGGACAAGATAAGAAAGTGTGTAAATTGGTTAAGTCATTATATGGCTTAAAACAAGCACCAAAACAATGGCATCAAAAGTTTGATCATGTTATGCTTGAAAAAGGGTTCAAAACCAATGAATGTGATAAATGTATTTACATGAAAGAAACAAAAGATGGCTATGTCATCTTATGTCTTTATGTGGATGACATGCTGATAGTTGGTAGTAATGATAAGATGATCAAATCTACCAAAGATATGTTAAACGCCAGATTTGAAATGAAAGATATGGGTTTAGCAGAGATGATATTGGGAATTAGAATTACAAGAAATTCTAATGGTCTCATTTTGAGTCAATCTAATTATATTGATAAAATCTTGGAAAAATTCAATAAAGATGACTCAAATGAAGCTAGAACTCCAATAGATCAAAGTCAACCTTTGTTCAAAAATAAAGGTGAGGTGTATCTCAATTAGAGTACGCAAGGATCATTGGAAGTCTAATGTACTTAATGAGTTGTACTAGACCGGATATCGCTTACGCTGTTGGCAAGCTAAGTAGATATACTAGTAATCCGAGTCATGAACATTGGAAAGCTATAGTGAGGTTACTGAGATACTTAAGATATACTCGTAAGTATGGCCTTCACTATACAAGAGAACCAATTGTTATAGAAGGATATACTGATGCAAATTGGATTTCAGATTCAAAGGATTCAAAATCCACAAGTGGCTTTGTATTCACGTTAGGCGGTGGAGCCGTGTCTTGGAAATCTTCCAAACAAACCGTGATAAACAGATCCACAATGGAATCTGAGTTTGTGGCATTGGATAAATGTGGGGAAGAGGCAGAATGGTTGCATCAATTCCTAGAGGATATTCCTCAATGGCCGAAGCCAGTGCCAGGAATATGTATTCACTGTGACAGCCAATCAGCGATTGGAAGAGCACAGAACATAATGTATAATGGTAAGTCTAGGCACATACGCCGAAGACATAATTCCATTAGACAACTACTCTCAACTGGTACGATTACCTTAGACTATGTTAAGTCCGAGGATAATCTTGCGGATCCGCTAACCAAAGGGTTAAATAGAGAGGTAGTTGCTAAATCATCAAGAGGAATGGGACTAAAGCCCATGGAATAAAACTTTTGCGAAGGAAAACCCAACCTTGTAGATTGGAGATCCCAAGATCTTGGTTCAATGGGAAAACCTAATTGCAAGTAAAGTCATTGTGGGGGGTAACCCTCAAGCTCATTCCTAAGATGAAGAAACAGTGAGATTGAGCGAGGATAAGCTCACAGAAGAGCTTTTAATGATTTGTGTAAGAAGAATATTTTGAGAAAATTCTGAATTACAGAATCACCTATGTAAGAGAGAAGAGGGGCCGCTTCAAAGGGAATTGTGAGGGCGCAATTCTTAGAAACTCTTACTGAACCAGGCAGATGTCCACGGCCAAAATGGACATAACCGCAAGAACCTATGTTGATAGGTAGATGCAGTGTGGTTGATATGTCATCATTTACATCAACGGCAGAATAGTTCAAGGACATCGCGTCTACTAGTCAGCCAGTAAAGTAAACATATTTAATCAAGGGAAGGTTCAAAGGGTCACACCTACCTATCCTATGCATTGATCTACCGCCGAACTCTCAATTTCATTCTTAGAGCCTTTGCTAGGGTTTAAACACTATTCCATTCATGTGGGGGATTGTTGGAATATGATGGTTAAAATGGATATGTTAAATGATATGTCATATTGGGCCTATTGGGCCTAAGTGGTGAATGGAAAGTGTTAGTAATAAAGGGAAAATTGGAGAAACCAATTTCTCCCACATTGGAAGGAAGGAAGGAAAAGAGCCAATATATATATGATGTTGCTTTAGTGTAGTGGTAAGAATTTACCAACTTTATACACCGTTCTCTACGCGCGGGCGCAGGGGGGGGTGCAAATCCATCCGGATTTCAGCTTGAACTTGTGTGCGAGCGCGCGTCCTGCGGACACGAATGCAACTCGATTCAAAGGCTCCCAGTGAAGGTTCGGTTTTGCAACCTGAACCTTTATTTTTCGAACTGAATGCACCTTTATTTTTCGAGATAATCTGATAATTAATTCAGAGACCTTCCATCTGGTGACAACACTTACTGTGCCTGTTCCATGCTGATACTGTGTCTGTTCCAATTCGAGCTTTGATGACATTCATTTTGAAATAATGACGCTGAGGCTGTTCCACTTCGAATTCCATCTGTTGACATCAATACTCTACGAATAAAGCCTATATAAACAGACACTTCTTGTTCAGTTCTAAATACTGAACACACGAGCATTCTGCTTATTCTTCTCTTTTACTTATGAAAACCGAGAGTTCAAACTACAAGGTTCTTAAGCAATTGAAGGCGTTGTGCTTCCTGTCATTGCTATCCGTTCTATCCTGGGAGATTAACGTCCCGCTGAAGCTCACGGCACACGAAGGTGAGGGGGCGAATTAGTCTTAAGGAAACTGTGTGCAACACAGGGCTCGGATCATATATCCTTTTTCCGTTTTCTTTGCAATTGTAATTCGAATTTCTTGTTATTCTTTTCATTGTAATTTTTCTTTCGTTTATGAACAAGATTGTCCAACAAAGACTACAACAATAATTCCTTTTCAGTGGTTGTGTAGTTCACTTGTGTGGGGTTCAGTGTGTGACTGGCGTAAGAGATGGGCTGGAATTTTCCCTTAATTCGCTGACCTAAGACTGCACCAACGGCATAGTTGGATGCATCGCACATTAGTTCAAAGGGTAGGTTCCAGTCAGGAGAGATAAGGATCGGGGCGGAAATCAGTTGACTTTTAAGCTCATCAAATGCATGCTTGCAACTATCATCAAAATTGAAAACAACATCTTCTCTGAGTAAAGTGGAAATGGGCTTAGCTATCTTAGAAAATCCTTAATGAACCTCCTATAAAAACCAACGTGTCCAAGGAAACCTCTTACTTCACGCACATTTTTAGGGAATTTCATCTTCTCTATAGCCTCAACTTTTGCCCTATCTACTTCCATTCCTCTTTCTGATATCTTGTGGCCAAGAACTATTCCTTCATCTACCATAAAATGGCATTTTTCCCAGTTTAGGACTAAGTTCTTTTCCACACAGCGGGATAAAACTTGATCAAGATTGTCAAGACAGTGATCAAAGGATTGACCAAAGACTGAGAAATCGTCCATGAATATCTCCATACACTTTTCAACAAGCCCATCAAAGATTGCCAGCATACATCTTTGGAATGTAGCTGGGGCATTGCAGAGACCGAATGGCATTCGCCTATAAGCTACCATAAGGGCAGGTGAAAGTGGTCTTTTCTTGGTCGATTGGGTCTATGGCTATTTGGAAGTATCCTGAATAACCATCAAGAAAATAGTAGAATGCATGTCCTGCCAGACGCTCAAGCATCTGGTCAATGAAAGGAAGGGGGAAATGATCTTTCATCGTGACTTCATTAAGTTTTCTGTAGTCAATACAGACTCTATAACCAGTTACTAGTCTCAATGCTATTTCTTCACCCTTTTCATTCTTTTCTATAGTAATTCCTCCTTTCTTAGGAACTACTTGAGTAGGGGACACCCATTCACTGTCAGCAATTGCAAAAATAATACCCATGTCCGAAAGCTTGATAATCTCTTTCTTAACCACCTCCTGCATGTGAGGGTTGAGCCTCCTCTGGGGCTGTCTAACACACTTAGCACCCTCTTCAGTTTTGATCTTGTGCATGCATATGTCAGGAGATACCCCTCTAATGTCTCCCACTTGCCATCCGAAAGCCTTTTCATTCTTCCTTAACACATTCAACAACTTCATTTCTTCTAACCGGGATAACTTGGCAGAGATAATTAAAGGAAGCTTGTCACATTCTCTCAAGAAAACGTATTTCAGGTGCTGAGGCAAAGGCTTCAGTACCAAATCCGCAGGTGGTTCTTCTAAACTAGATTTAAGCTCCCCACTTTTCAACTCAACATCACTGAGTTTACTCAGTGGTCCTACTGCCAAAGCTTCACCATTCAACGAACCTTCATCAACTTCAGCTCCTAATTGTTCTAGATTCACCCAACCATGATTATTCAGATTCTCCACTAATCGCTCATATTCAGTCTCAACAGCCATGACTTGCTTTTCCATATAGTCGTTAAAGTCATCTGACATGTCCTCAATGGAGAAGCCAGTTGGATAATCAGAGGGTCTCTGAATAGCTTTATAGACATTGTAGCTCACCTCCTGATCACCAACTCGTATAGTCACTTTTCCACCATCACAATCAATGAGGGCTCTGGCTGTAGAAAGAAAAGGTCTGCCGAGTATTAAAGGAACATTCTCATCATTCTCGATGTCTAGGACGGACCAGTCAACTGGTAATGTGAATCTATCAATTTGAACTAAAACATCCTTTAACATCCCAGCAGCTTTCTTGGAAGATCTATCAGCGAATTGAAGATTCATGGTTGTGGGTTCTAAAAGATTATCTAAACAAAGTTGTTTACAAACAGACAATGGCATCAGACTAATGGATGCACCTAGGTCACATAAAGAATTTGGAAAGACTAAGCCTCCCATCAACAATGTGAGCACAAATTTCCCAGGGTCACCCCTCTTGATTGGCAACTCATCATAACCAATCACAGAGCAGTTCTCACCAATTAACTGATCCATGTCTTCGAGCTTCTTTTTGGAGGACACAACATCATTGATGACCTTTGTATACTTAGGCATCTCAACTAAAACATCAGATAATGAAAGATTTACCTGAGTATTCTTAAGAAGATTAAGCACTTTCTCATACTTTTTGTCTTCATGCAAGGAGATGTTATTTTTTCTGGGTGGAAATGGAAGTTTCTTTAAATTATTCTCAGAAAACACTTGCTTTGAGGATGAACTAACAGCTTTATCTTCCAAATCTTTCCACCTCACCACCTTTTCACCTTTCTTGCCAGTCAGGGGATCAGCCCTCTGACTTCCACTAAATTCCTTATTTCTCAGGGGATCAGCCGCCTGAGTACTTTCAAACTCTTTATTTCTCAGGGGATCAGCCACCTGAGTACTATCATCCAGAACATGGGGGCATGTATGTACGACTTCCCCTCCTGCCTCATCATTGGCAGGAGGGGTTAGTGGTTTCCCTGGTTCGGGGGACCACTAATCTGAGTGCCGGATCTTAAATTCATAGCACTGGCCTCTTCTCTACCATAGGGAATTGTGGGAACTAGATCAGTGCATTGGCTTTGATTTAACTCAGTTTGAGCCACTTGACCACCTTTGGGGTTCTTCTCAGTGAAGCTGGGTAACTGCCCTGAGGGTCTAGAAGCTTTTTGGTCTGCTACTTGACCGAGCTGCCTTTCAAGATTCTTGATTGAATTGAGAAGGAATTGGAAATTATTATTCTGCTCCTTCTGATAGGAATCCAATTTAGTGTCAAGATTACTAGATTGAGAGGGGCCTTGAGAATTCTGAAAGTTTTGTGGAAAAGATTGGATATACCGACTTTGAAACATAGGATTTGGATTGTTCGGCCAGTTCTGGTTGAATCTCTGATTTTGATTAGGAAAATTCATATTATGGTTCTGATTGAAGTTCGGATTTTGATTAAAACCCTGGTTTTGAAAATTGCTTTGGCCAGAGAACTGATTGTTGAATCTTTGATTTTGTTGGCCGTTGAAAGCATTAATTTCAGCGTTCTGTCCACCCATAGGACAGAAACGAGCGGTATGCCCCACATTATCACATGTCTGACACGTGACTGGACTGAACTGTCCCTGATTCTGGACAGTATTGACTTGATAGGTAGGAGGGGAAATAAACTGACACTGGCCAACCACATGGCCAGGTTGACAACAACTTTCATAGAACAGAACTTGAGAGTTCTGAGAGAATGACTGACTCTGACTCAAAGGATTGGAGGATATTTTGAGAGCTGCCACCTGCTGTTGCAGCATGGCGATCTGATTTTGCATATTCACCTCCTCAATCCTGGGTGGAGGAGGTGTCTAGATAGCGTGAGAGGAGGGGGCATAGTTGTACTTGGAAATATCTTCAAATAATTGCCATCCCTCTTCAGGCGTTTTTCTTAAAAATGCCCCTCCTGATGAACTATTGACCATGCCCTTGGTGAGTTCGGTCAATCCACCGAAGAAAGTGTTGACTTGCCTCTGCAAGTCTAAACCATGATGAGGGCATTTTCGTAGGAGAGACTTAAATCTCTTCCAAGAGTCAAAGAAAGATTCATTTTCTTTTTGGAAAAAATGTGAAGATTTCACTCAGGCACTAGGCCGTTTTGGAGGGTGGGAAATATTGACTCAGGAACTCATGCTCGAGTTCGGCCCAGGTTGTTATCGACTCGGCAGGCAGAGAGTTGTACCACTCTTTCGCTTCCCCTCTCAAGGAAAACGGGAACAATTTCAATTTAATTGCATCCTCATTAACCCCTTGTATGCGAGTTGTACCACATATTTCTAAAAATGTGTGTACGTGAGTGTGAGGATTCTCAGATTGAAAACCGTGAAAGATAGATGCGTGTTGCATCATTTGAATAAGACCTGGTTTGAGTTCAAAGGTTGCGGCAGTAATAGCTGGTAAAATGACAGCTGGGTTGACTCTGACTTCACCAGGCATGGCGTAGTCAGCCAACGTGCGTCTATCATTTGCAGCCATGATGACGACCTCTTCAATCTCCTCTGCTAGATTTCGTTCGAAATCTAGATTGGCCGTGTTCTCTTCGTCAGGAAGAGCCGAAGGACGGACTCTTCGCCTGTTTGGTCTGACTATGGTTCGTTCGAGGTCAGGGGTGTAAAGCAGTGGGCCTTTCTGACTCCGAGTTTGCATAAACCAAAAATATTTATTTATTTAATTTTTTTTTTATTTTAAGGAAAGAAAACAGAAACACTAAGGGCACAAACTTAAGAAAAAAATTAATTAACAAAAACTAGAAAACCGTACCGAGTCCCCGGCAACGGCGCCAAAAACTTGTCTCGGATTTTATGCAAAGCAAAATATAACAAGTAATAAAATAAATCCGGTTTACCCCAAGTGCAGGGATCGTAGTATAGCGATTAAAAACCGGAGTCGATCCACAGGGAATCGAGGTTTATCTAGTTCTTATTAATTTTTTCTAACCTTGTCACGACTACTATTATAACTAAAATTTTAAGAAAATAAAAACGTCTAACACTTAACAAAACGAAAACAACAAAAGTAAACTGGACAGAAGATCAAAGATCTAAAGCCAGGAAAGATAATTACGAACCGAGCTAACTAAGTTGTACCTATTTTATAACTAAAACTATAATTATAAACTTACTACGGTTACTACGATGAAAACGAAGCAAAACAGCACAAACGATTTTTCTCAATTAATTTAACAACGAACAAGCAATG
>CM044903.1:100207064-100467901 GCA_024500145.1 Gentiana dahurica var. dahurica
TTATAATGTTTTCCCCGACATTCGTATTAATCGCATGGAAATCACGTGTTTAAATGGAATATTGAGCGAATGACACTTTTAATGAGTTAATCGCAAAGTTGGTGGATTTGTATGTTTTAATTATGATTTTATGGTTATTGGAATTATGTTACGCTTTGCGGTGTTTTTGATGTGATGTAGATACATGTTGGAGGCTAAATTGATGATCAAATGTTGATATAATTCGAGCTAAATCAAGATAAAGATCAAGAAATCGAAATTCATCATATTGGACTGGCGTCCAGGTTCCGTCCAGTGGACGGGCGTTTGAGACATTGAACGAGCGTCCAGGAGGGTATTTTACATTCAGCAAGTTTGGACGCAGGATGGACGCTGGGTTGGACGGGCGTTTAAGGAAAGCTCAGCCCGATTCAAAGTTCATTGTAGAGCGGACGGCGTCTGGGAAGACCAGACGGGCGTCCGACCGCCGACTGAAGCACAACCGACTTAGTTTTGACCTAGCCGCCTTAGTTCATCTATATATAGCAGCTTGTATTAAACCCTAAAAGGATCATCAGACGACCTACAATCGACTTTCATAAATAAACAGCAGCAGTTTGTCTTTTTCTTTGGTTTTCGAATGCAATCAAAACAATCTTTTGATTTCAAGGTTAATATGAGTAGCTAAACTCTTGGGTTGAACGAACGGGTGAAGCAATTCAAGAGGCGTTCCGGTTTTTCTTATTTTTCTGCGTTTTATTTCGACAAAGGTTAGATTTATATTGCGTTTATTTCGTGCTTCATATCGATAGATAAAGCCTGTGATGTTTGTTTGACGATAGTTGAATGAATTCTAGATCACCGCAATAGTAATCAGATTAATCAATTTGTCTAGAAACGAAAGTTATCAAATTGTTAACCTAGATAATAGGTTCGAAAGAATTTATGCCTATCGTGCTTGAAGAATCAATCTTTGATAAATGTTGATAAACAAATTATCTAAGATATTAGTAATTTGCGTTTAGTATAGGTTAATCTTGGCCTTAGTTGATTTGCATGCGTAGGGAATTAGAAGCCTTTGCGGGTATCTTGAATTGTGGATCCTTGTTCATCTGCCTTTTCTCCCCATTATTTGTTAAACCTAAAATTATTAGTTTTGTGACACTTTTAGCCTAAACTTAAAAACGCATTCAACCTCACGTTCTTCGTGGGATCGACCCGGCATAACCGCTTTACTACAAGCTTTGCACTTGGAGCGACTAACCGGATTTTTTTTTTATTACTTGTCTTTTTGTTTCGATTACAAAAATCCACCACAAGTTTTTGGCGCCGTTGCCGGGGAACTTGGCACGGTTTTATGTGTTTTTAGCATAAGATTTAGGTAGATCATTCGCTGCTGTTTTAGTTAGGGTTTAAGGTTCTCCCTTAGTAGCCTCTTTTCTGCAAATTTCTGCTTCTGTTCTTGTTCTTCCGGTACCAAACGAGCGTCTGGATCTTGGACGCCCGTTCGCTGGAATTTTTCCATCCAATTTTATTTTTATTCACTCCAACGAGCGTCCACAATATTTGGACGCCCGTTCAGGTATTCTACCAACCGGACGAGCGTTTGTGTCACTAAACGCCCGTCCAGCCTAATACCCACCCAGACGCCCGTCCATAACCTTGGACGCCCGTCTGTCTTCCTGACTCCTTTCCTCTCTTTCTCTTTCTCTCCTTAGTCTGACTTCGTTATATGCAAACACGAAGTAAACAAGGACAGTTAATTTTTGAACCTGAGCTTGAACGAGACGTAGTTCGAGTAAACCGTAAACGGAAAGTTCCCGAGCCCGTTCCAATTCCCGAAGAGGAAATCGAAGAGAGTTTGAGTGAAAACTCTTCTGAAGATAATTTCTTATCCAACCTCTTCTTTGAGGAAGAAATTACTGTCTCAATGGCTCAAGCCAACCGTACCTGGCAGACTATGCCACTCCGGTGATGTTAATATTCGTTCGGCTGTAGTTATCCCTACCGATACAGCCCCGTTTGAGATAAGACCAGCCCTCATCCAGATGGTGCAACATGCATCAACTTTCTATGGGTATCAATCGAGAACCCCTATACGCATCTTTATGTATTTACGGGTATATGCGATACTACTCGCATTAAGGATGTCGATCAAGACATCATTAAGCTGAAACTATTTCCATTCTCACTCCGTGGAGAAGCAATGGAATGGTTTAAATCTCTTCCTTCTGAATCTATCCAAACTTGGACCCAGCTCGAAAGTCAATTTTTGGCCCAATATTTTCCTCCGTCTAAGACAGCTCAATGTCTTAACGAGATCTCAAATTTTCATCAACTGAGTGATGAATCTTTCTTTGAAGCATGGAAGCGTTTCAAAATTTTGTTGAACAAGTGCCCCCATCATGGAATGGATTTGCAGAGGAAGGTCCATACTTTCTTCAGTGGTCTCAATGAGTCCACTAAAGGGATGGTCAACTCCTCATCTGGAGGAGTCTTCTTGAAGAAAACCCCACAGCAAGGGTGGGATTTATTTGAAGATATAGCTAGGTACAATTATGCACCTACGTATCAATCACCAACGGTCCCTGCTGTACCTAAAATCGAAGAAGTCAACAACCAGAATCATGGTCAAATGATTGCAGCCCTGCAGGCTCAACTTTCTGCTTTGACCATGACTAAAGAGCAAAATCAGCCCTCTCTCCAACAGAATGCACAAGTATTCTCTTGTGATAACTGTTATCAGACTGGTCACATCAGTGACCATTGTCAATACACCCCTCAAGTCAACGCTGTCCAACAAACAAGGCAGTACGATTCTGTGAACTGCTATACCTATGGGCTTAGAGGTCACATTTCTGCAACATGCCCCTTGAATGGTGGGAATGAGAGAAACAACTCTTCTGGCCCGCAGAACCAGATATTTTCAAGCCAGAATAACTCTCAAGGTCGAACTACAACCAGAATAGAAATTATGCTCAGAATCAAGGTTATGACCAAAACCGCACTCAACATTCGGGACAGAATACCTCTCGCAATGCCTACTACCAGAACCCCAACTCGAGTCAAAGTTCAAATCCTCAACCAAGAACAAATCCAACCTGGCCCACTAATCAAAACTCACAGCAAAACCGCCTAATCAGGACTCCTCAACTTATGGTACTGCCCCTACAAGGGCGAGTATGAAGAGCAACAGAGGACGATGAAGAACTTAGAAAGACAGTTAGGACAGCTAGCTTAACAATTGGCTGCCAGACCTCAAGGTCAGCTACCTAGTTTTACAGAAAAAAACCCTAAAAGTGATCATGCAGCCCAAGCTGAAGCAAGAACAAACCACTGTGCCGAGCTCGCACCCATTACCCCCTATGGACAAGAGGAGTCAAATGCTATGAATCTGAGGTCCGGTACACAATTGCAACAACACCCTGGTTACAGACAGAACCAGGGAAGCGAGTAAACCCTCCTACCCCTGATTCGGTAGGAGGGGAAGAATCGCAGTTCCCTGACCTGGATAAAGAGAAAGATGAAAATGAGATTGAAGCAGGAAAGAGATCTCGGTGATTGAAAACCAAGATGATGAAACGGAGAAAGTCACTCAGGCGGGTGATCCCCTGACGAGTAAAAAGACAGAAAAGATAGTGAGGTGGAAGGATCTTGAGGACAAAGCTATAAGAGCTTCCTCGCCCAGGAGAGTCTTTTCCGAAGAGGAACTGAATAAGCTCCCATTTCCGCCAAGAAAGCAAAACATTTCATTATCTGAAGACAAAAAGTACGAGAAGGTACTCAACCTATTAAGAAACACCCAAGTAAATTTGCCTTTATCTGAAGTGTTGGTTGAGATGCCTAAATACGCCAAGTTTGTGAAGGATGTTGTTTCTTCAAAGAAGAAGTTAGGTGAAATGGAGAAAAAATTGGGAGAAGAATGCTCCGCTATTACTGACGGAGAAATTCCTAAAAAGCGCAGCGATCCGGGAAAATTTGTCTTAACTTTGAAAATCAAGGATTTAAGCTTTCCAAATTCTCTGTGTGATTTAGGAGCATCCATCAGTTTGATGTCTCTTTTTGTCTGCAAGAGACTACACCTTGACTTGCTATTGGAGCCTACCCCCATAAGTATCCAACTTGCAGATAGATCTTACAAGAGAGCCGAAGGAGTGCTTAGAGACCTTCTGGTCCAAGTAGACAAATTTACATTTCCTGTGGATTGGTACGTCTTGGACACTAAAGAAGAAGATACCCCCCTCCTCCTGGGATGACCTTTCCTATCTACTGCTAGAGCCACTATAGATTGTGATGCAGGATTTGTCACCTTACGTGTTGGAGACGAGGAAGTACGCTACAGTGTAGTTAAAGCTCTCAGAGCACCTTCTGAAAATCCCTCAGGATTTGTGATTGAGACGTCAGACGATTTCACAGACTACACTCTGGACGAGCTAGAGGCTGCTTATGGAGAAGAGCTTGTTGAAGAGGACACAGTGCTCTGCGAAAGAACTCTTTCCCCCTCAGAAGAAGTCGATTTGCTTGAGGCAAGAGTTTTTGACCCTATCAGTGAGGAAGATCTAAAACGAGGAGAAGCCAAAACCAGTTTGGAGGAACCTCCTGAGGACCTTGTTTTAAAACCTCTACCTCAGCATCTAAAGTATATCTTCTTAAGAGAAGGTAAGCACTTACCTCTGATTATCTCCTCTACACTGTCAGCAGACGAAGAAGCTGAGTTAATTGACGTTCTAAAGAAAAATGCGAAAGCCTTCGGTTGGCAGGTAGGTGATATAAGAGGAATATCTCCAGACGTCTGTATGCATAAGATTAGAACCGAAGAAGGTGCAAAGAGTATAAGACAACCGCAGAGACGTTTAAACCCACACATGCAGGAAGTGGTGAAGAAAGAGATCATTAAGCTGTTGGATATGGGGATCATTTATGCGATAGCTGATAGCGATTGGGTGTCCCCCACTCAGGTAGTACCTAAAAAGGGAGGTATTACCATTGAAAAGAATGACAAAGGTGAAGAGGTAGCTGTCAGATTAGTCACTAGGTACAGAGTCTGTATAGACTATAGGAAGCTGAACGAGGTGACTTTAAAAGACCATTTCCTCTCCCCTTCATAGACCAAATGTTGGAGCGTTTGGCGGGGCATGCTTTCTACTGTTTTCTGGACGGTTATTCAGGTTATTTCCAAATCCCTATTGACCCAGTAGATCAAGAGAAAACAACCTTCACCTGCCCCTATGGTACTTTCGCTTATAGGCGAATGCCCTTTGGACTTTGTAATGCACCAGCTACATTTCAAAGATGTATGTTGGCTATCTTTGATGGACTTATAGAGAAATGCATGGAGGTATTCATGGACGACTTCTCGGTGTTTGGCACATCGTTCACGGACTGTCTTGAAAATCTAGACAAAGCACTGCAAAGGTGTGTGGAGAAGAACTTGATTCTCAATTGGGAGAAGTGCCATCTTATGGTAACCGAAGGGATTGTTTTAGGTCACAAGATCTCCGCTAAAGGCATAGAGGTTGATAAAGCTAAGGTAGAAACTATTGAAAAGATGAATTACCCCAGAAACACGAAGGAAGTAAGAAGTTTCCTTGGTCATGTGGGTTTCTACAGGAGATTTATAAAAGATTTTTCAAAAATATCGAAACCTTTATCAACTTTACTGAAAGATGACGTCACTTTCAATTTCGATAATGACTGTCGAGTTGCCTTCAAAGAGCTTAAACAGCGTTTGACCTCTGCCCCTATCCTGATCTCTCCGGATTGGAACATGCCATTTGAACTAATGTGTGATGCCTCCAACTACGCTGTGGGTGCTGTATTGGGGCAAAGGATTAATGGTAAGTTCCAACCTATTTCGTACGCAAGTCATACCTTGAATCCAGCCCAAGCAAATTACACCACTACGGAAAAGGAACTGTTAGCAGTTGTGTTTTCCATGGATAAGTTCATGACTATTTGCTTGGTGCCAAGGTGATTGTATGGACTGATCATGCGGCTCTGCGTTATTTGATGAACAAGAAGGATGCTAAACCGAGACTGCTGAGATGGATTCTTACACTACAAGAATTCGATGTTCACATCAAGGACATACGGGGTAGTGAAAACACCATAGCGGACCATATTTCGAGAGTTTTGCCAGTAGCTGAGGAAGACTCCCAGGACATTGATCTTTATTACCCCTTCGAGAGCGTTATGAACATGGATGTCCACACTCCCGACCCTCCCTGGTATGCTTCGATTGTTAATTATCTTCACTCTGGCTATCTGAACCCTGAATTCTCTTACCAGGAGAAGAAGAAGTTCTTCTCTGATCTAAAGTACTATGTCTGGGAGGAACCATATCTGTTCAAGATCTGCAAAGATGGGTTGCTTCGCCGGTGTGTCCCTGAATCCGAGCAACGGGATATTATTAAGCAATGTCACAGTGGTCCCACTGGTGGCCATTTCAATCCGTGGAAGACCGTTGCCAAAATCTTTCAATGTGGTTTTTACTGGCCCAGAATTTTTAAAGATACGGAAGCCTTCTGCAAAAGCTGCGATAGGTGCCAGAGAACCGGTACTTTGACCAGGCGGTATGATATGCCACTTCAACCCATATTGGAATGTGAAGTGTTTGACGTATGGGGCATAGACTTTATGGGACCATTTCCATCTTCATGCGGAAATAAATACATTCTAGTCTGTGTCGACTACGTATCTAAATGGGTAGAAGCTGTCGCGACTCCACTAAATGATCATAAAACGGTAATGAAATTTCTGAAGAGGAACATTTTCACGAGGTTTGGCTGCCCTAGAGCTCTGATCAGCGATGAAGGTTCGCACTTCATTAATAAACCCCTGGATAGCCTGTTAGCTAAGTATGGTGTTAAGCATAAGAGTGGCAAACCATATCACCCTATGACCAGTGGGCAAGTTGAGCGTAGTAATCAGAGTATAAAGAAAATCCTCGAGAAAACGGTCAACTCCCATCGAAAGGATTGGAGTCTGAAGCTGGATGATGTACTGTGGGCTTACAGGACCGCATACAAAAACCCTATGGGTACATCACCATACCAAATGGTTTATGGGAAGCCTTGTCATTTGCCAGTGGAGTTAGAGCATAGAGCTTATTGGGCAACTAAGTTCCTAAACTTCGACTCCCAAGCTTGTGGAGAACGTAGGCTCCAGCAGATACATGAATTAGACGAGTTCAGGCTCCAAGCTTATGAGAGTTCACGGATAAGCAAGGAAAGGATGAAATTCCTTCATGACAAAAAGATCAACAAAAGGGAGTTTCATGCAGGCGAGCTGGTACTGTTATACAATACCAGGCTGCATCTTTTCCCGGGAAAGCTAAGGACGCGTTGGTCCGGTCCATTTGAGGTCATGTATGTCTTTCCTAGCGGCGTTTTAGAACTGAGGGGGATTGGTGATCAGCCTTTCAAGGTCAATGGTCAACGATGCAAACACTACATTGGCCAACCGAAGGAATCACCCGAGGTAGTTAAATTCCTTGATTTGTTAAGTTGTATCACTTCAGGAGTCGATGATTGCGATGAGTTCTCCCCAGACCTATTCTCTGATGATAATACTGAATCACCGCTGAAGTTTTTGCGGAAGCTGGGACATGGAACAATATTGGAAGGAAGTGGATTTGAAGAAGCATAAAGTACGGAAGAGATCCCCAGTCAGACAGAAGATCAAGCGAGGCCTGGGCAAAATGGTTAGGTCGAATCCCGAGTCTGCACTGTTGTTTTTGTAGACTTAATTTTGTTAAGAATTCTGTTTGAGATGACCGGCAAAAAGCCAAAGTGGCCCGACCCGGGTTAGACCTGAATTGAGTGTCGAGCTAACGACATAAACCAAAAGCGCCACTAGGAGGCATCCTAGATATCCAATCTTGTTTTAGTTTTTCTTAGTTCTTTTTGCTTTCGTATGTTATTTTAGTTAGTTTTACTAAGCTTTTATGTTTCTATCTGTCAGTAGTTGCTTTCTAGTTATGGATCTTTACGGAGTTCGCCCTGAGGAGTTTCCACTCATTAGTCGGATCCCGCTGATCACAGTAGATGATGGACCAGGAGGCACTATAATTCTTCATGTAGATTTTGATATTAGTACTCAGGTTAAGACCATCACATACGTTATCATTGTTCCACCTTGTTCGGGAGGCAGCGATTTCACGTCCGTACAAGATACTTAATGATCCTATGCTGACGGATTTGGCACTGGTGCTGCGGGCTGAGCATTTCAGAGGTGCTGAGGTAGCTGGTGAGGATTGGTGTTTGCAGGATGAGTTCGATTTTCCTCCGGCTATCGACATGCTTGACGTCTCATTCGCATAGTGGACTGGGACGAGATCTACGCAGACCAATGACCTCTTAGTTAGTTTTACCTCCGTCGAGCCCCGACGTAAAATGAAAGCGCTGGGTGGGAGGCAACCCACCGTTACTTATCTATTTTTGTTTTGATGGTACTTCGTTGATTTACAGTTGTATTTTTAAAATCTCAATTAAGTTAATAAGAAAATGCACTTTTGAATTTGAGTTGTATGGAATTGTATGATTTTTGCATTTAAGCCTTGTTGGACGCCCGTCCACCAGTATGGACGCCCGTCCGGCATGACTAAACTTTAGACGAACGTTCACTAGGCTTGGACGCTCGTCCGATAATCTCCCTCCAATCCTGTATGTGATTTAAAATCTCGGACGAGCGTCTACTAAACTGGACGCCCGTCCAGTTCATCTAATTTCCCAGTGGACGCCTGTTTAGGGTGATTTTATACGATTTCTAATGTTATATTTTATAACAATTTCCTCCATATTCGTATAATTTGCATAGAAATCAAGGGTTTAATCGAATTATTGAGCAAATGAGTTTTAAAAGTGGTTAAGTGCAAATTTGTGTTAATTATGTGGTTTCATTGATAAAAATCTTTGAATATGAGATGTTACATTTTGCACGATGTTATCATGAATGTAGGTACGCTTGCATGTTAAATGAGGAGCTTAAACGAAGATCGGATGAAGATTAAGAAGAAAGCTCGATTCGAATAAAGAAAGCTCGATTCGATTCGGCCCAAACTTGGTGATCAAGTATTTCAAAATATGCCACGTAACATTATATTTTGAGGCCTAAAAGATGGATTTTGAGGAAAAGAAGAAGATGCCACGAGTTTACGAGATCAACGGATCATATTTTCCAACACGCTTCTACCGTAACCTGTTTTCGATGGAAATTTTACCCGACTTAGAGGCATTTTCAGGGGAAGAGTTCTTGACGAAAGTTGTAGATGCTAAAATGAGATTTCCAACGCATTTTGAATCACGTCAATCGGAGGTCTACAACTCAAGTTATGATTTTAGCTCTGGAATTACGGACGAACCGGAGATATTTTGGCCAAGTTTGATGCATGTTACTCCATGTGCTCCTTAATGATGATGATGATGAGTCATAACAAACTCCACATGCTATTTTGGTGATTCATCACCCCTACCCATGCCATTATCCTACCCACCACATCCTAACAAACTCCTGAATAACTTATCATCTTCTCCCAAAAATATCTCCCTCAACTACAACCTCCCCTTATACACCTCTCCTTCAACTCTCCCTATAAGAACTCCTTCATTTCCATCCATACATCCGCCCTCCTTGGTCACTTTTGGCCAAGCTTTTACTTTTCCGTCTTTTATGTAAATACTCTGTAGGCGTTATGCCGAGAATAAATTAGAATAGTAATCCTGTTGTAATGCTGGAGCTACGGCCCTGATTCTGAAATCATAATCGAGGATGATTGGCTAAGGTCTCTAAGCTAGAACCATCGTTGTGAAGCCACCATCACCGGAATAAACAAGGATTTCGTTTTCATTTGTTCTAGTGAGTTTCTTGTTCTTCCTCATGTTTGAATTGTTTATGTGCAATTTGTATGATCTATACTTATGTTGCATGCTAATCGAATTTAGATACGATAGTTGATAAATTCGTAGATTACCGTGAAGGAGAATGATAATATTCTTCCAACATACGTAAGTTGAGGGTGAATGTTGTCGATTAGGATTTATATCCATATCTTTGATCCGTAAATGCTTTAGTTGTACCGAGAGTGGTGAACTAATTAAAAGGCGATGAACCGAAAGGAAAATGCCTCTTTAGCGGATAATAATCCAAGAACTTACGAATGAATATGTGTCTTTCTTGTTATTTTCGGTGGGGTGGTGGATCAATGGTGTGTTCTAGTTATTTTAATCTTTCTTTAAACAAATTTTCACGTATCGTCTTTCTTTTCACGTTTGCTACCTTAGTTTGTTAATTGAAAATCCGAGATCATAATCATCAACTTTATAAAAGAAATCGAAGGCAAAAACTCTTTTTCGTACAAGTCCCTGCGGATACGATCCGGTTTCACCACTATAGCTGCGAGCCTTCGCACTTGGGGCTGACATCGGTTTTATTTTATTACTTGTTATCTTTTTCTTTGCATAAAACCGCGAACAAGTTTTTTGGCGCCGTTGCCGGGGACTTGGCACGGAAAATTTTCGTTTTCGGTTTTTTTGTCAACTAAGTTATCTGTTTTCGTCTTAAACAATAAAAAAAAAAATCTTTCGGTAATTACCGAGAGAGAGAAAAAAATATTTTCTTTTCGTTCTGTTTCTGTTCTGTATTAGTTTTATAGTATTTTGTTTCTTTTACGCTGTTTAGACCTGTTTCGAGCCTGTTTTAGTATAGTTTTTTTTTAATTCTAAAAAAAAATTTAAAAAAAAATTTTTCGATAAATACCGAGTGGATTCGGTAATTACCGAGAAAGAGAGAAAAGAAACACGGAACACGTTTCAATCATTGAGGTTGGGTGATGGATTCTCGGTGAATCCCACTCTGCGGAAGCATAAGGATAAAATCCGAAACCTCGTGATTTAGGTGTTGGTGCCCAAACGTAGTTTATGCAAACTCGAACTCACGGGGGACCACTTTTGTATAATCCGGAGATAGAGCGAACCATCGCTCGACCAAACAGACGTTTGGCCCGGCTCACCGGACCAACGGACGAGGAACCACGGAAGGAAACAATCCTGAAGGATACGTTGAAGGGAGAAGCTCAAGTAGGAGCCCAGGTTGAAGAAATGGCAGAGCAACGGACATTGGCAGACTTTGCCATGCCATCTCTGTGAAAGTTAATCCTGCGGTCGTGATTCCCGAAATCACGGTGATAATTTCGAACTCAAAACTTCTTTAATCAATTTGGTAAGAGGTTCCACATTTCATGGATTTTCCACTGAGGACCCGCACGATCACATTCACTCATTTCTAGAATCGTGCGGGACTATTTTAATCAAAGGGGTCACTGAGGACACCCTAAAGATGAAACTTTTTCCCTTCTCACTGAAGGGAGAAGCGAAAGAATGGTATAAATCCTTACCAGTCGAATCCATTACTTCGTGGGAGGAGTTGGAGAAAGAATTTACGAGCCAGTACTTTCCACCTGCAAAGACGGCTCATCTTCTGAATCAGATATTCACTTTTGTGCAATCTGAGAAGGAATCTTTTTACGATGCGTGGAGACGATTTAAGACTCTCTTGAGAAAGTGCCCCACCATGGGCTGGATAAACAAAGATTGGTCAACACTTTCTACAGTGGTTTGACTGAATTGACTAAGGAATGGTGAATAGTTCTGCTGGAGGTGCATTTCTGAGAAAGACACACGATGAGGGATGGATGTTGTTTGAAGATATTGCAAAGTATAATTATGCCCCTACCTATGCAGGTGCGTCCAATCAGAAAAGCTCCATTGCGGGGAAGTATGAGGTAGATGAGACCACGTCTCTAAAAGCTCGATTGGCCGCACTACTGAAGCAAGTGACGGCAATGAATGTTCAAAGTCTTGTGTGTGACAATTGCCATGGCCAAGGCCATCGTAGTAATCAATGCCAGCTTGACCCGATCTCACAGGTCAAAGCTGTTCAAAACAATGTCGTTTGCCAAAATTGCGATACCGTTGGGCACGCATTCCATCGGTGTCATCTATTGTTGCATTCGGAAGAAGTGAATACATTCACTTCTCAAAATTATCGACCTTCGGGTCAGAATCAAAACACTCAAGGATTCAATTATAACCGGAACCACCATGGTTTTCGATGGAGTGACCCTTCTGGGGCAGCAAACCCCCATCATTTTCAGGCCCCTAGGCCTAATCAAAGCAATTTTCAATCCAACTATCGACCAGCATGGAACACCAATCCACCGTAAAATCAAAATCAATCATTTCGGATCTTAGAACAAAAGTTGAGCGAGCAAATCACGGCCAACACTCAATTGGCAAATGCTTTAAGTACTCTGACCAGTACAGTGAGAAATTTGGAGGTGCAAATGGGACAAATTTCGGGGCAGCAAGCAAGTCGACCTCAAGGTCAGCTGCCGAGTTTTACTGAGAAGAACCCCCGAGGGGTTAATCTGGTCCAAAATGACCAGAATTCTTGCACCGATCTCACTGCACCATGGAACTATGGTCAAGATGAGCTGAATGCTATAAAACCGAGGAGTGGGAAAGCGGTTGGCGGTCAGGCCAACCAGGGAAACGAGTAGCCCCTCCTGTGAGCAGAGACGCAGGAGGGGAAGATCTTTGTTCTCCTCAGAAGGATGTTGGGACTACTATTGATCCAAGTGAAAGAGAAAATTCTGAAGAAAATGTGGAAGTTGAGAATACTGATGATAAAGAGAAGAATGCTGAGAAGAAGTCAGAATCTAAGTTGTGTTCTGGGAAGCATGTGAGGTGGAAGGATAGGGAAGACAAAGCAATCAATGATAAGACGGCAAAGAAGCACTTTCCTGAGGAAGACTTTGCTGATCTCCCTTACCCACCTAGCAAAAACAAGCTGTCATTAACGGTCGATAAAGAATATAAGAAGGTTATCGACTTGCTCAAGAATCCTGAGGCAAACATTCCATTAGTTGATCTTTTGATAGGAATGCCAAAGTATACAAAGTTTATAAAGGACGCAGTGAGTTCGAAAAAGAAGCTCCAAGAGCTCGAGCACATAGTATTGAATGGAGAATGCTCAGCAATCAGCCAGACTAAACTTCCTGTGAAGTGCCCCGACCCTGGTAGATTTACGATTTCGTGTACTATTGGGAACAAGGACTTCCACAATGTTTTGTGTGATTCGGGAGCATCAATCAATCTGATGTCTACGTCAATCTTCCAATCTCTTGGATTGGATCAATCTATTACGCTTAAACCTATTTCTCTTCAACTTGCCGATAGAAGTGTGAAATATGCAAGGGGAATTGTAGAAGATGTATTGGTCAAGGTTAAGAACTTCATATACCCGGTGATTGGGTAATCATGGATATGACCAATGATGAGAAAACCCCCTTGATCCTTGGAAGACCTTTTCTTGCAACTGCCCGTGCCTTACTAGATTCCTACAGTGGCGAAGTAACCCTACATTTGGAGGATGAGAGCATAAAGTTCAATGTGGGCAATGCGGTGAAGCACCCGTCCAGTGACACTTGTTTAGCTATTGAGGACGATTTCACCGATGAGTATGATAAACAAGTGTTCATGGGTAGTTGGGATGAGGAAGAATTCAATAAACTATCTGCAACTTGGACTAATGAGGAGTGGATAAAATTTTTAGAAGAGATTGACAAGGAAAGTTCTGATTACCACGAGGTGGTAGGAAAGAAGATGAGGGAGAGGCATGGTGATATGCCCAGATTTGCAAAAGGAGATGAGGCCCCTGTTTGCTGGGAGGCCATGATGCTTGAGCCCTTATAATAAGCTTGGAGATCTAGAGCTTAAGGGAGATAAATTGAGACCAAGTGTGGAGAAGCCACCGTCAGATTTAGTGTTGAAACCCTTGCCTCAACACTTGAAATACATTTTTCCGAGGGACGGTGATAAGCTCCCTTTGATCATTTCATCTAAGTTAGAACCGAAGGAGGAAGAAAAGCTTATCAAAGTGCTGCAAGATAATATCCTCGCCTTTGGTTGGCAAGTGGGAGATATTAAGGGGATAAGCCCCGATATCTGTATGCATAAGATCGGGACTGTTGAGGGATCGAAGAAGGTGCGACAGCCTCAGAGAAGGCTAAACCCTCACATGCAGGAAATCGTTAAGAAGGAAATCATCAAATTGCTTGACATGGGTATCATCTACCCAATAGCCGATAGTGAATGGGTGAGCCCCACTCAGGTGGTGCCAAAGAAAGGAGGGATTACTATTGAAACGAATGAAAAGGGGGAAGAGATTGCCTTACGACAAGTCACTGGTTATAGAGTTTGCATCGACTACAGAAGACTAAATGAGGTAACTCTAAAAGACCACTTTCCTTGCCATTCATTGACCAACTCCTTGAGAGGCTTAGTGGCAAGCAATTTTATTGTTTTTTGGATGGCTATTCGGATACTTTCGGATAGCTATCGACCCCATTGATCAAGAAAAGACTACCTTCACTGTCCCTCCGGTACCTTCGCTTACCGAAGGATGCCATTTGGTCTCTGTAATGCACCGGCTACATTTCAAAGATGTATGCTGGCTATCTTCAATGGTTTAGTGGAGAAGGTGATGGAAATTTTTATGGATGACTTCTCTGTATTCGGGGACAGTTTCGGCCACTGTTTACACAATCTTGATAAAGTTACGTCCCGGTGCATCGAGAAGGACTTAGTCTTAAATTGGGAGAAGTGCCACCTAATGGTGGAAGAAGGAATTGTTCTTGGACACAAGGTGTCCAAGGAAGGTATAGAGGTTGACAAAGCGAAGGTAAAAGCTATTGAAAAAATGACATACCCTAAAAATGTAAGAGAAGTAAGAGGATTCTTGGGTCATGTTGGATTCTATAGGCGGTTCATTAAAGACTTTTCTAAGATAGCCAAGCCTTTGTCAACTCTCTTAAGAGAGGATGTGAAATTTGTTTTCACCCCTGAGTGTGAAAGAGCTTTTAAAGAATTAAAAGACAAGTTGATTACCTCGCCAATTCTTATAGCACCCAACTGGAAAGCTCCCTTCGAGCTTATGTGTGATGCTTCTAATTATGCAGTCGGAGCGGTGCTAGGTCAGAGAGTGGACGGCGGGTTCCAACCTATCTACTACGCTAGTCACACTTTAAACCCAGCACAAGTAAATTATGCAACAACCGAGAAGGAGTTGTTGGCGGTAGTTTTTGCCATGGATAAATTTAGAAGCTATTTGCTTGGGTCGGAAGTTACAGTCTGGACAGACCATTCTGCATTGAAGTATCTGTTGAGCAAGGCTGATGCCAAGCCTCGTTTGATGAGATGGATCTTGATTTTACAAGAGTTTGATGTTCATATTCGGGACAAGAAGGGTAGCAAGAATGTGGTAGCTGATCACATGTCTCGGCTGACCGATGATCGTCAAATAGAGTCGGATGAGATTGGAATTGATTTTCCAACTGAGCAACTCATGACTATTGATGTGTGCGAGGTTATTCCTGCCCGTACTGGAAAAGGTTCTCCTTGGTTTGCACCTTTTGCAAACTTCTTGAGCGGCAGATATCTGGACCCTGACCTGACATATCGGCAAAAGAAGAAATTCTTTTCGGATTTGAACTATTATGTGTGGGACGACCCTATTCTCTTCAAGCGTTGTAAGGATGGATTACTCCGTAGGTGTGTCCCCGAGTTCGAGCAGAGGGACATTATAGAGCAATGCCATGACGGACCTGTGGGAGGTCATTATGGAGCTGGGAAGACTGCTGCGAAGATTTTTCAATCCGGTTTCTCCTGGCCGACAATTTTTAAGGATACAGAGAGTTTTGTAAAAGGGTGTGACCGGTGCCAGCGCACCGGTAAACTTTCTCGGCGAATGGACATGCCCCTACACCCCATTCAACAATGTGAAGTTTTTGACGTATGGGGTATTGACTTCATGGGACCGTTTCCATCCTCGTATGGGAACAAGTACATTCTGGTCTGCGTTGACTACGTGTCAAAATGGGTAGAGGCAATAGCAACACCGCGGAACGACCACAAGGTGGTCAAGAGCTTCCTGAGGAAAAACATTTTTACACGGTTTGGTTGTCCACGAGCTCTCATCAGTGACGAGGGAACTCACTTCTGCAATACTCCATTAGAAAAGATTTTAGAACGATATGGGGTGAAACACAAAACTGCTACCCCCTATCACCCTCAGACGAGTGGACAAGTTGAAGTAAGTAACCGAAGCCTGAAAAGCATTCTTGAGAAGACGGTGAACTCTCATAGGACGGACTGGAGCCAGAAACTGGATGATGTACTCTGGGCCTACAGGACAGCTTTCAAAACTCCTATTGGCACGTCTCCGTTTCAGATGGTTTATGGTAAGGCCTGCCACCTGCCAATCGAGCTTGAGCACAGAGCATTCTGGACTATTAAATTCTTAAACTTTGACAGCCAGTTATGCAGAGAAAAGCGATTGTTGCAGTTGCAGGAGCTTGATGAGTTCAGACTCCAGGCCTACGAGAGCTCAAGAATAAGTAAGGAGAGGACTAAACTTCTTCACGACAAGAAAATCAAGCATAGAGAATTCAAAGAGGGCGAATGGGTTTTACTATATAATACCAGGTTACATCTGTTTCCTGGTAAGCTACGCACCCGTTGGTCTGGCCCCTTTGAAATTTCTCAGGTTTTCCCTAGTGGAGCCGTCGAATTGAAAAATAGGCAGGGAGAGTTGTTCAGAGTGAATGGTCATCGGTTGAAACACTATATTGGTCAACAAAAGGAACGACCAGTGGTTTTCCATCTAAACGACGTCCCTAGTCAAGACAGCTCCGATCTTTTGGAACCCGATGATTTACGTCTCTGTGAATTCTTTGATGATATTGTGATTACTGATGATACACCTCAGCTTGTGGAACTGAAACCTAAAAAGAAGAAGAGAAGAATCATAGGAACTAAGTGGATCTGAAGTTTCTTGATATGGCCAATACGTTGGCGAGACTTTGTTTTTGTGGGATCCATACTATTGACCCCGAGGAAATCAAGAATGATTCCGGAAAGAGGCCTCACTGGCCTGACCGGGTTGAAAATTTTTGGGTTGTCGAGCAAACGACATTAACCAAAAGCGCTACCGGGAGGCAACCCGTTTAAAAATAAAAAAAAAAACAAAAAAAAAAAAACAAAAACAAAAACTCTACATTTTGCATTATACTTTACTCATACTTTGGATAATAGTTTTCCAATACTTCGAATTGATTTTCATTTTGTTTCACCAAGTCTCAGGATGAATGTTTGAATGTCATTTAAAGGGAACGATTAGGAGGTTATCCGAAAATCCCGAGGAGTACAAAGAAAAAAATTCAAATGCATCATTTCTTAGATTTAGGTTGTTAGAACAATTTGAAATAACCCTTGAGGATCTGGGTATAAAAGACTCATAGTTAATACTTTGTCACATATTTCATATCATGACCTAGTCTGTTTTAAATTTTCAAATAATGTGTGACATGTATTAGTTTAACTACTATGCAACTAAGGGAATAGGAAATTCAAAGCTGACCCGAGTTGAAATTTGATTGTCTAGTCGAGCTCCCGACTATAATTAAGCCCTACTAGGACGGTAACCTAGATATCTTTTCCTTTTTGTCTGTAGTTTATTTCTGTCTTTATTCCATGATATTGCTTTGTCTATCATCTTTTGTGCCCCTATCCCCGAGGTACGTCTTGTTTTCCCATGGTGTGCAGGATTTTTGCGATAGCGATTGTGAGCTTTTAGATAAATCGGTTTACGGTGGATGGTCCACAATCTACTGATTTCATCGAGCATTTCTGGAGCTGATTCTAGGCCACTTCCGAATTGCCACTTTCGAACCACAATCGGCTAAGTGTTCTTTTTCTTTTTACATTCTGCACAACCTGAGGACATGTTGTGATTTAAGTGTGGGGGGAGAATAGTCGGTTATATGTATCTACCATTTGCTTAAATTATTTTGATTCTATGCTAAATGGGCTAAATTTTCAAATTTTTGTTTATTCCCGAGTAAACAATGCATATCTTTGTTCGTTATTTTTATAGTCATTAATGCTATATTCCGTATGTTCGATAAGTTAGTTGTTTCACCCAATATATTTTTCACGAGCCATAGTGAATGATGAGCTAAATTATAAAGCTATATCCCTTTTTGATTAGTGATTTTTGATTATCTTATAAAGTCATGTGCTTAGTGCTAACGTATGCGTATCGTGAGAATTATGATAGTTTGTGTTTATAGCGAGTATGATATATTGTGAATATCTGAGCGTTTGAATGTGATAAGTGAAACATAACTAATGTTCTTGCACAATAATTAACAAATAAATCATTGCTTGAGGTGTTATGCTCGGTAGGTTTGAATTGCTTTTAGCATGTTAACCACTGCCTGCCAGAAATCTCGAAAAAAGTAATCAATTGTGTGTGTCGAAAGTTGGTCGATGATTTGAGTGCGGTAGGGCATTATCTCGAAATGTCCTATACCACTATGATGACCAAAAGCTCACGACAGTCAGAAAAAGCTGCCTTATGATTTGAGTAGATAGGGGATTATCTCGAAATTTCCTATTCTAGTATGACGGGCAAAAGCTCATTCCGATGTGTGTTGAAAAAAAAAAGAAAAAAAGTGTGAAAAAAAAAAAAATCGAAAAAATTTATTATTATGAATAAGTTAAGGACTTAGTTATCGTATACCTTATCCCCAGTATAATGTGACAGATATGTTGTAGGGATTATCCTCTGAGTATATCAGAATGGCCCTAGATATATTCTATCATTCTTTTCAGGATATGTCATGTTTTGTAGGGTACACTTATAAGTATCATTTGTTACTAATTTGAAGGGGGTATTTGCTAGTTGCTTGAAATTTTCGAGTTTGGACTTAGTGGAAGTTTTCTATGGCTATGCACACACATCAGGGTGAACCTCTGATTTATTGAGTATATGTTGTATTTGCTGAGGTGTCTATCTTTTTCGAGCCTTGATTCTTGTTTTGTTTTGCTCGGGACGAGCAAAAGCTAAGTGTGGGGGAGTTGTTTAGGGTGATTTTATTCGATTTCTAATGTTATATTTTATAACAATTTCCTCCATATTCGTATAATTTGCATAGAAATCAAGGGTTTAATCGAATTATTGAGCAAATGAGTTTTAAAAGTGGTTAAGTGCAAATTTGTGTTAATTATGTGGTTTCATTGATAAAAATCTTTGAATATGAGATGTTACATTTTGCACGATGTTATCATGAATGTAGGTACGCTTGCATGTTAAATGAGGAGCTTAAACGAAGATCGGATGAAGATTAAGAAGAAAGCTCGATTCGAATAAAGAAAGCTCGATTCGATTCGCCCAAACTTGGTGATCAAGTATTTCAAAATATGCCACGTAACATTATATTTTGAGGCCTAAAAGATGGATTTTGAGGAAAAGAAGAAGATGCCACGAGTTTACGAGATCAACGGATCAATATTTTCCAACGTACTTCTACCGTAACCTGTTTTTCGATGGAAATTTTACCCGACTTAGAGGCATTTTCATGGGAAGAGTTCTTGACGAAAGTTGTAGATGCTAAAATGAGCTTTCCAACGCATTTTGAATCACGTCAATCGGAGGTCTACAACTCAAGTTATGATTTTTTTACCGAACTGCTGGAATTACGGACGAACCGGAGATATTTTGGCCAAGTTTGATGCATGTTACTCCATGTGCTCCTTAATGATGATGATGATGAGTCATAACAAACTCCACATGCTATTTTAGTGACTCCTCACCTTCACATGCAAAGTCATTATCACCTCCCACATGCTTATAACAAACTTGAGAATATTCCTTAGCATATTCTCCCAAAAAATATCTCCCTCAACTACAACCTCTCCCTTATACACCTCCCCTCAACTCTCCCTATAAGAACTCCCTCATTTCCATCCATAAAGGCGCCCCTCCTTGGTCACTTTTGGCCAAGCTTTTACTTTTCCCGTCTTTTATGTAAATACTCTGTAGGCGTTATGCCGAGAATAAATTAGAATAGTAATACTGTTGTAATGCTGGAGCTACGGCCCTGATTCTGAAATCATAATCGAGGATGATTGGCTAAGGTCTCTAAGCTAGAACCATCGTTGTGAAGCCACCATCACCGGAATAAACAAGGATTTCGTTTTCATTTGTTCTAGTGAGTTTCTTGTTCTTCCTCATGTTTGAATTGTTTATGTGCAATTTGTATGATCTATACTTATGTTGCATGCTAATCGAATTTAGATACGATAGTTGATAAATTCGTAGATTACCGTGAAGGAGAATGATAATATTCTTCCAACATACGTAAGTTGAGGGTGAATGTTGTCGATTAGGATTTTATATCCATATCTTTGATCCGTAAATGCTTTAGTTGTACCGAGAGTGGTGAACTAATTAAAAGGCGATGAACCGAAAGGAAAATGCCTCTTTAGCAGATAATAATCCAAGAACTTACGAATGAATATGTGTCTTTCTTGTTATTTTCGGTGGGGTGGTGGATCAATGGTGTGTTCTAGTTATTTTAATCTTTCTTTAAACAAATTTTCACGTATCGTCTTTCTTTTCACGTTTGCTACCTTAGTTTGTTAATTGAAAATCTGAGATCATAATCATCAACTTTATAAAAGAAATCGAAGGCAAAAACTCTTTTTCGTACAAGTCCCTGCGGATACGATCCGGTTTCACCACTATAGCTGCGAGCCTTCGCACTTGGGGCTGACATCGGTTTTATTTTATTACTTGTTATCTTTTTCTTTGCATAAAACCGTGAACAACGCCCGTCCGCTGAGTTGGACGAGCGTCCGCACCCTGTCTATACATACCCTTTCTGCGAATGAACCTTCACTTTTCAGAATATTCAAACGCGAAAAACGGTTTCTCTTCCTCCTTTTGCCCTAAAATCCTCCATTCTACACCATTTTGAGCGATTCTAAGTGCTATAGACCGCTTTTGATACCTTCTCTTCGATTTTCATAACCAAAACTCCCAACAAGCTTTATTTTTGGAGAATCAGCACCCATTGTGGTCCGACTTTTAAGAGGAAAAATCCGATTTTGGGAGGCCATTTGGACTTGTTTGGACTACTCTTCATCTCAATCAGCATCTACTCATCTTACCCGGTAAGTTAGTAACAACTTTTCTCGATTTTGTTCACGTTTTTCTGAGTTCGATCTTTGGGTCGGCTCGTTTACTTGGATATCATCTTATTTGTTTTTCCTTCTTTCGTTTTTGATTCTTGGCTCTTGCTGGTTGATGTTGTTGATGATGAATGGGTTGGTTATTGATCATGGACGGTTGTGATTGTGGTTTGGTTGATTTGAAATCCCGATTTGGATGTTAAACGGGTGTCTTTTGTGCGTATTGGGATTGTTTGGTGTAGACTAGGCTTGAATATGGTTCATAAGAAAGCAGTCGTGAAACGGCATGGTAAGGAAGTGGCCCGGGAGGCGGGGAAGAAGAGGAAAGAGTTTGATCCTACCGCGGTTAATCCTAACCAAGGTATAAGTATTCGGGAGCAACCACCTAGAGCCACCCAAACTAGGGCAACCTTACGCGATGAACCTACCTCAGACTCTGAGACGGACGACGATGTTCCTTTAGTACGGATGCCTAGAGCTCAGAAAGGCCAAGCCTCGTCTAGGGTTGAGGAGGTTGTAGAAGCTACACGGGAAGATGTGCCGGTTGAACCTAGGGCTGAACCGCCTCGAAAGAAAGTGAGACCAGCTGTGCCTATTCCTATGCCTCGTCGGTTTGTCAACCCTAAAGCACATGAGGCCTATACCAAACATTACTTTGCGAGAAACATGTTGGTTGAGCGAGCGGTGTTGAAAACGAAAGTGGCCCCCTCTTTTGTAAAAGTGTTGGAAGATAGGAAATGGGAGGAATTGATGAAGATCCCGACTACCCCGGTGAATGATTCGTTGGTTAGGGAGTTTTACGCTAATTTTTGAAACCGACTTGAAAACGGGGGTTGTGTTGGTTCGCGGTGTTAGGGTTCCCATTTCACCACAAGCTTTTAATGCAAAATATGGGTTGGCGGCGTTTGAAGGGTTGGATTATAAGGAGGAAATTAAAAGACGGCAGGATTACGGGCGGGATCCTTTGGAGGACCTAAGGTTGACAGTTTGTCCCGATGTGGCTTGGACGCTCAGACCGGGTGGTGATCGTAAGGAGATTGTTACTACGGCGTGGTCTGAAGATTGGAGAGTTTACTGCCGTTTCATCCAGAGTCGTTTCTTGCCGAAGAATAATTTGACACACTTTCACATAGGCGATCTCGGGATGATGTATGCTTTGGTTTTCAAGTTGAATGTCGATGTTGGCCAAGCAATTTATGATGAGTTGGTGTTCAGTCAGAAGAATTACAAGCGGAGTTTGATTGTCCCACATTTGATTCATCGGATCTGCAAGGATGCCGGAGTGCCGGAGTATACGCAGGATCATAGGCCTAAGAACCCGAGAGGTATTCAGAGAGAGAAAGCTCCGTCTACGGGTGAGTCTGAGGCTGTTCCCATTACTGAGCCTGGTTCCACTTCGACACCACCTCGAGCCTCAGTTCTTTCTGGATTATCTTCTTCCGAGATTACTCGGCATAGTATGGCTCATAGTTTGAGGGCGATGTTGAGTGACATCCGGGATGGCCAAGATAATATTTTGTCGGTTTTAGAGTGTATCGTTGATGGACGGCAACCGAGAGATCGGCGGATATTCATTGCAAGTAATATGGATTATGTCTTCTCCGAGCAGATAGAGCGGGTGATAGCTGAGGTGGTCAAGATGGAGGAGAAGCCGAGTCGTCTGACGATGAGGAGGATGAGCCTCCAGTAGACCCTGCTACTGCATCTACTACGCAGACTGAGCCTACACAGACAGCATCTACAGCTGGTGTCCCTTCCACAGATCCTTCTCCGGTTGATGCTCCGATTCCGCCTGAGTGATGTTGAGATTTTTATGCTTCTCTGTTTGATGTATTTCTTTCTTTTCTCCGACTTGATCTGGTTGTACGATGACTATTACTACTTTCCTTTTGGATGCTTCTATGATTTTTGTACTTTCTATTTTTCTCGCTACTGTTGACTATCATAGGGGTGTGTTTTATTAAATAATGTAAGCTGTCTAGCACCACGTCCTTGGATTTCGATTTCGTTGGTATTATGATCATTTTTGGATTGACACTTGTTGTTCTATCTCTTGCATTTATTCTTTTCACATTTTTCCGTTATTGTACCCCGTTCTCCCCGAGATGTTTCCATGTTTTTCCAAGTTGGGCAGGTCTATTTTAGCAGTTTTTTCCGGGCTACATTGTGTTACTACCTAGGCTCCGGTCTGACTGACGATTCGTGTACCGGTTGCAATCAGCTAAGTGTTCTTTTATTTTTTTTTTCGTTCTGCACAACATGAGGGCATGTTGAACTTTTAAGTGTGGGGGAGGGGATTAGTCGGTATGTATCTACACATTTGCTTATATGATGTTATTTCTATGCTAAAATGAGCTAAATTTTCAAAAATTTTGTTTTGTCCCGAGTAGGCAATACACGTTTTTGTTCGGTTTGTTATAGCCATTGATCTTGTATACCATATTTCTAGTGAGTTAGTTGTTTCACCAAGATTTATTTTTCACGTGCCATAGTGAATGATGAGCTATTTATAAAGTTATACCCCTTTTGATTAGTGATGTTTGATTTCTTATAAGTCATGTGCTTAGTGCTACGTACGTACCTTGAGATTTATGGTAGTTTGTATTTAGTTCCGAAGTATGAGATACTGTGAATATCTAGAGGTTTGAATGTGATAAGTAATACGTGACTTAATGTCGAATGAAAAAGTTGAAAAATATGAATAAAATGTGTGTGTCGGAAGCTAGTCGATGATTTGAGTGCGATAGGGTATACCACGTATGTCCTATACCACTATGATGACTAAAAGCTCACGACAGTCGGAAGAAGCTGCCTTATGATTGGAGTAAGGTAGGGTATATCTCGAATATCCTATTCTGCTATGACAGGGCAAGAGCTCATTCGGATGTGCGTTTAAATAAGTGAAATAGTTAAATCAACTAATGAAGTGTTATGAAATGAATATAAGACTAAGTTATCGTCTATCTTATCCCCAGTATAAACCGATGGATATGTTGTAGGGATTATCCTCTGAGTATTTCGGAAAGGCCCTAGATTCATTCGATCATTCTTTTCGGGATATGTCACGTTTGTAGGGTGCATCTTATGAGTGTCATTTATTGCTATTCTACGAGGGGGTATTAGCTAGTTTTACTTTGAGTTCTTCAAGTTTGGATTTAGTGGAAGTTTGTTATGGCTATGCACACACTCACGTGGGTGAACATCTAATTTATTTGAATCTGTGGTATATGTGTTGAGATGTCTATATTCTTTCCGAGCCTTTATCTTGTTTTGTTTTGCTCGGGACGAGCAAAGTTTAAGTGTGGGGGAGTTGTTAAGGGTGAATTTACGTGCTTTATAACGTTATATTTTATAATGTTTTCCCCGACATTCATATTAATCGCATGGAAATCACGTGTTTAAATGGAATATTGAGCGAATGACACTTTTAATGAGTTAATCGCAAAGTTGGTGGATTTGTATGTTTTAATTATGATTTTATGGTTATTGGAATTATGTTACGCTTTGCGGTGTTTTTGATGTGATGTAGATACATGTTGGAGGCTAAATTGATGATCAAATGTTGATATAATTCGAGCTAAATCAAGATAAAGATCAAGAAATCAAAATTCATCATATTGGACTGGCGTCCAGGTTCCGTGCAGTGGACGGGCATTTGAGACATTGAACGAGCGTCCAGGAGGGTATTTTACATTCAGCAAGTTTGGACGCAGGATGGACGCTGGGTTGGACGGGCGTTTAAGGAAAGCTCAGCCCGATTCAAAGTTCATTGTAGAGCGGACGAGCGTCCAGGAAGACCAGACGGGCGTCCGACCGCCGACTGAAGCACAACCGACTTAGTTTTGACCTAGCCGCCTTAGTTCATCTATATATAGCAGCTTGTATTAAACCCTAAAAGGATCATCAGACGACCTACAGTCGACTTTCATAAATAAACAGCAGCCTTTTGTCTTTTTCTTTGGTTTTGAATGCAATCAAAACAATCTTTTGATTTCAAGGTTAATATGAGTAGCTAAACTCTTGGGTTGAACGAACGGGTGAAGCAATTCAAGAGGCGTTCTGGTTTTTCTTATTTTTCTGCGTTTTATTTCGATAAAGGTTAGATTTATATTGCGTTTATTTCGTGCTTCATATCGATAGATAAAGCCTGTGATGTTTGTTTGACGATAGTTGAATGAATTCTAGATCACCGCAATAGTAATCAGATTAATCAATTTGTCTAGAAACGAAAGTTATCAAATTGTTAACCTAGATAATAGGTTCGAAAGAATTTATGCCTATCGTGCTTGAAGAATCAATCTTTGATAAAAGTTGATAAACAAATTATCTAAGATATTAGTAATTTGCGTTTAGTATAGGTTAATCTTGGCCTTAGTTGATTTGCATGCGTAGGGAATTAGAAGCCTTTGCGGGTATCTTGAATTGTGGATCCTTGTTCGTCTGCCTTTTCTCCCCATTATTTGTTAAACCTAAAATTATTAGTTTTGTGACAATTTTAGCCTAAACTTAAAAACGCATTCAACCTCACGTTCTTCGTGGGATCGACCCGGCATAACCGCTTTACTACAAGCTTTGCACTTGGAGCGACTAACCGGATTTTTTTTATTACTTGTCTTTTTGTTTCCAAAGTTTACTCTTGTGTTTATCACATTCTCAAACTCTCTTCAGAAAGATATGGGTTTAGCAGAGATGATATTGAGAATTAGAATTACAAGAAATTCTCATGATCTCATTTTGAGTTAATCTAATTATATTGATAAAATCTTGGAAAAATTCAATAAAGATGACTCAAATGAAGCTAGAACTCCAATAGATCAAAGTCAACCTTTATTCAAAAATAAAGGTGAGGGTGTATCTCAATTAGAGTACGCAAGGATCATTGGAAGTCTAATGTACTTAATGAGTTGTACTAGACCGGATATCGCTTACGCTGTTGGCAAGCTGAGTAGATATACTAGTAATCCGAGTCATGAACATTGGAAAGCTATAGTGAGGTTACTGAGATACTTAAGATATACTCGTAAGTATGGCCTTCACTATACAAGACAACCAATTGTTATAGAAGGATATACTGATGCAAATTGGATTTCAGATTCAAAGGATTCAAAATCCACAAGTGGCTTTGTATTCACGTTAGGCGGTGGAGCCGTGTCTTGGAAATCTTCCAAGCAAACCGTGATAACCAGATCCACAATGGAATCTGAGTTTGTGGCATTGGATAAATGTGGGGAAGAGGCAGAATGGTTGCATCAATTCCTAGAGGATATTCCTCAATGGCCGAAGCCAGTGCCAGGGATATGTATTCACTGTGACAGCCAATCAGCGATTGGAAGAGCACAAAATATAATGTATAATGGTAAGTCTAGGCACATACGCCGAAGACATAATTCCATTAGACAACTACTCTCAACTGGTACGATTACCTTAGCCTATGTTAAGTCAAAGGATAATCTTACGGATCCGCTAACCAAAGGGTTAAATAGAGAGGTAGTTACTAAATCATCAAGAGGAATGGGACTAAAGCCTATGGAATAAAACTTTTGCGAAGGAAAACCCAACCTTGTAGATTGGAGATCCCAAGATCTTGGTTCAATGGGAAAACCTAATTGCCGAAGTAAAGTCACTGTGGGGGGTAACCCTCAAGCTCATTCCTAAGATGAAGAAACAGTGAGATTGAACGAGGATAAGCTCACATAAGAGCTTTTAATGATTTGTGTAAGAAGAATATTTTGAGAAAATTCTGAATTACAGAATCACCTATGTAAGAGAGAAGAGGGACCGCTTCAAAGGGAATTGTGAGGGCGCAATTCTTAGAAACTCTAGCTGAACCAGGCAGATGTCCACGGCCAAAATGGACATAACCGCAAGAACCTATGTTGATAGGTAGATGCAGTGTGGTTGATATGTCATCATTTACATAAACGGCAGAATAGTTCAAGGACATCGCGTCTACTAGTCAGCCAGTAAAGTAAACATATTTAATCAAGGGAAGGTTCAAAGGGTCACACCTACCTATCCTATGCATTGATCTACCGCCGAACTCTCAATTTCATTCTTAGAGCCTTTGCTAGGGTTTAAACACTATTCTATTCATGTGGGAGATTGTTGGAAAATGATAGTTAAAATGGATATTTTAAATGATATGTCATATTGGGCCTAAGTGGTGAATGGAAAGTGTTAGTAATAAAGGGAAAATTGGAGAAACCAATTTCTCCCACATTGGAAGGAAGGAAGGAAAAGAACCAATATATATATGATGTTGCTTTAGTGTAGTGGTAAGAATTTACCAACTTTATACACCGGCCGTTCTCTACGCGGGCGCAGGGGGGTGCAAATCCATCCGGATTTCAGCTTTGAATGCAACTCGATTCAAAGGCTCCAAGTGAAGGTTCGGTTTTGCAACCTGAACATTTATTTTTTCGAACTGAATGCTGATAATTCAGACCTTCCAGCTGACAACACTTATGGCATCCAAGCTGATACTGTGCCTGTTCCATTTCATGCTGTAATGACATTCAATACAAGCTGAGGCTGTTCCACTTCGAATTCCATCTGTTTTTTGACATCCTCTACAGAATAAAGCCTATATAAACATACAACTTGATCAGTTCTTCACACCAGAACACAGAGCATTATGCTTCCTCTTTTACTTATGAAAACTGAGAGTTCAAACTACAAGGTTCTTAAGCAATTGAAGGCGTTGTGCTTCCTGTCATTGCTATCCGTTCTATCCTGGGAGATTAACGTCCTGCTAAAGCTCACGGCACACGAAGGTGAGGGGGCGAATTAGTCTTAAGGAAACTGTGTGCAACACAGGGCTCGGATCATATATCCTTTTCGTTTTCTTTACAATTGTAATTCTGAGATTTCTTGTATTTCGTTTTACTTGTATTTTATTTCGTTTATGAACAAGATTGTCCAACACTTCTTTCATTTGTATATTTTTTTATTTTTTATTTTTGGATTGACACGTGTCAGATGCACAGATCACCACGTGTCAACCACAGGAAGCCTCACTTTGCAAAGGAAAATGGCAACGTGGCCGGCTGTATGCTCATGTGCCTCTCTTTACACAGTATATATAGATCTCCCCTCGATATGAATGAGTTTTCTTTGGGACATGCGAGCTGCCACTTACTTGGGGTCGTTCTACTGTAGGGACTCCCTAGTAGGGAACTCCCTACGTGGCAGGATCTGGACCACATAGTTTCCTGAGGTGGAATACACAGTGCCCCGTGTGTGGAAATTGTGTGGTCCAGATGCTGCCACATAGACAGTTCCCTAGTAGGGAATCCGTAGGATATAATTTTCCACTTACTTGAGTACTTAGAGAATTTTTTTTTTAGGGTCAACATGATTTTTTAGATATATTTTAGCATGGGATTTGTTTTTTTTTTACCCCCGGGGTAAATTATAGGATGCAGACTCTATTTTTAGTAAAATATAATAGCATTGATTTCCTGGATGTTTAATTAAGGCTGGAGAGCCTACAACTCTATCTTGCTTTATCTGTTGCATGTTTTAATTTTAAAAAAAATGGTTAAACTCTAACTGTGAGGGCCTCCTCGCCCCCGATCCCACAGAAATTCGAGGAGAGGTTAATCATGGGACCTAGCAGCTCATGGATGAGGCTTTGCTTTAGATATCTCTTACCGAAAGGACCGGCCCTTTACGGGACTCGAACTCCCACCCTCCGGCTTTAGATATAGCAAGACACTACACCACCTCACCCGCTCACCACTATGCCATATCCAAGGGATGTATGTTTTAATTTTTAAAACATATGTAACCTCATCTGTATTTATACCGTTGATCCCTAATATAGATTCACTGATCACTGTTATATCCATCATAATTAATTGTATAGATTCACGTTGTGGCACTCGATATGGCACAACGGTTGTGTCCGTATCATTATTCATTATAGTGTAGTTGAGAGTAATAAGTTAGTTATTAGAAGTTAATTAGTTACATATGAGTCGGTTGATCAAACCTGTTATAACTACCTTCCTACTTCTAATCATGGATGAGCATGTATATAAGCTGTGATTAATTAGAGAAGAAACTAGTTGAATAATAAGGAGTTGATCTTTGGGAATTTCTTCCTTACTCACTCCATTTGAGGAGTGGGTCTACGTGCTTGAATCTGGACCACACAATTTGAATTTAACCACGTAGACCAGATTCAAACTGTGTGGTCTAGATTCAACCACGTAGCCCTCAGTGTAAATGGAGTAAGTATGGAAGAATTACCTTTGATCTTTTGCTACAGAGTACTTGAATTCAAACTGTGTGGTATAGATTCAACCACGTAGACCTACGGTGTAAATAGAGTAAGTAGGGAATAATTACCTTTGATCTTTTGCTATAGAGTACTTGTAATTGCAGTTACCAAAAGTTTCCTTTTAATAACTTCTTCCACTTTGAATGTGCAATTTTTTTATTTTTTGTTTTTATTTTTATTTTTTTGTTTAAAGCCTCCGGTATCCGGAACCAACTGGTCCGACAAATCCGGAATTCGACCCGGGTTGTCCTGCAGAGTCTGTCTCTTACTCAATATACTTTTTTCAATGACTCATGTGTCTAATCAATGGCGAGATCATATATTTGTAGTGATACACATTATGACATAATTTGTAGTGTATGTATCGTTTCCCTATCGATTGTTAGTTTGCAATATTATAATAGTTGTATACATTTTTTGTCACAAGGGTGTTATTATCCTTTTTATTTTGTTAATAACTCCTAAGTACTACATGTGATTTATTAAGGACATTTTATAACAATAAATGAATCCCAATGGAAAAGTTCGAGAAACATATTAAGATATAATTTAAATAGTAGTATTTTTTAAAATAAATATACATAGAAGTAGAAGATTTCCTTAATTAAGAACTTTTATGAAACTGTAATTCATTCAATTAACCGTGTATGATAAGTTTATTACTTCTTTCGATATAAGGGACGTAAATGGGAATTGATAACATATCGAATGTCTTGTAATTAAGTTTACGAGGAGAGTAGTAAATCAATAATTTAGCTTAGTTAAGTGTGAGTATGTACTACAGTATATAATATACATGCCAAGGTTACAAACTCAAATTTGAAAGGCGTGTTAACGTTGAAGTCACTGATGTTAAACGTGTAAATTATTCACCTCTTCAAAAAGTTAGGTTTTTGAAAAGAAACGAAAAAAGTGGTAAATCAACAACATTTATACAAGCTTGATATATTTGAAAGGGCTAGTTGAAAAATATTTCAAACAATCAAAACAAAAACGATCGGAGCATGACATAGTGTAACTGCAATCAAGTATTACATACTTATGAACCATTAGTACTACTAGCAATGTTTCACTTGGAAAAAAATAATCATGTGTTAGAATTTACGTATAAATAATATCTTTGAGGGAAAAAATATCTTCAACATAAATTTCATGTTGAATGTCTAGATAGGTGCATCATAGCATTCGGAAGAAACGCATTTAGAAAATCAAATCCGTAATACTCAATTAATTGACACTATAAAAAAAATAAAAAATAACAGGGTTGAACCCAACCTAAAACTTTGTGGATGGTGTAGATCGAATGTTATGCTTTAGGTATCCAGTTTTAAACGGTGTTTGTATACCTCTGATCATTGATAGAAGTCGACCATTTATATAATCGAACTCCTCATCCCATATCAAAAGCATGACTGTTACTACAACATTCATACTATTTTTTCATTGAATAATGTTTTTCGGGGCTATTCATGACTACTCGTAAAATAGTTTTACTCAATTCAGTTTTTTTCAAGTTTAAATATGAGTCGAGCTATTCGAATAATTAACCGAGCCGATCTCAAGCTTCATAATCAAGCAGCTCTTAAATTAATGGAGCTCTATTATTTAAATATATATATTTTTTAAACTTAACATCTATCTATATATATGTTTTAGAAGGTGTATAAAATCAATTACCCGACGACCCGCACCAAACCCGCTAATTACCCGACCCAACCCCATACCATGTATTAATTAATGCATGGATTTTTTCCTTAAATATTAATACACCTTCACCTTTAAAAAAAATGTAATGCACGGTATTTAATGCGTGATTCAGACAAATCATTTCTCTAAAATGTAAAATATGGACTTCCAAAAAATTACCACTCACATTTACTCCTATTTATTCTTTTCCAAAAGAAAATAAACAAGAGTAATGATACGAGCACAACGGCGATCTGCCCGTTGATTATGTTAGATTCACATTTGATCAATTTAAACACATTATTATCAATGGTACAGATCACCGTTGTGGCATGCCCGTTGTGCATGTATCATTATTCAATAAACAAATCACCAAAAATATTAAAATAAATGCATCCATGAGGTTTTTTTTAATGAGTTATTCTTGGACTAATCTATCTATCTATTATAGAATTCGACTTTAAAAAATATATAAGAAAAAACTGCTCTATTTTTTATTTTATTTTTTTGAAAAGAGATTCCGGTCGGTTGAAAAACTTAAAGCAGGCAACGTTCCTAAATTTACGTCATTCGGTATTATTACGGGCTCCTAAATTTATGTCATTCAAATTTTCATTACACAAAACGCATGCAATCACAATATATCCCTCAAAATCTAAAACCCCTCAAAGTTGTGCATCTTTAAACCTAAAAATAGCCATGTTCATTTGCCAATAAAAAAAAAAACAAAAAACCCGAAAACATTTATCACAATTTTGTACGTGAATCAAGGCACCGCTCGAAACCCAAAAGAAAACACAATATAAATCAATTCCGATCACTTTTTGTTCTTTGTATTCTTAGATTGAATAAGTACGATCGATCCCTAGATTTGCAGGGAGATGTTTTGAGTTTATTATGGTGTGTTTGGTCAACAAGATTATGGAGTTGTATCTTCGGACAAATCGAACAATTCACTATATGTTTTTTGTGGCGCTTTTTAATTGTGATTACTGCGTAAGTAGCAGCCAATAATACTAGCCAAATTTTAATGTCCCTGATATTTTTGTTGCTTGTATGGTTCTAATTGAATTGCTTCAACAGTTTCTTGATGAGTTATTATGAAATTACAGGTGCATAGAGCTTCTATGATGATTAGATAAAACGAGAATGCAGGCAGCTTGATTTGAAGTATTTATATTATGAAAGTAATGATGGGGCTTCAACAACGGTGGGTTCATAGACGTCCGGTACCTTTTTTAGATAATATTTCTCGATTCCTTTTCTAAATTGGTTTTACCTCTCTTGATCCCGGCTTATAGAATGCTATTTGGCGATAAAAGAAGATCATGTATCATAGGCATAAGGACTTATCAGGAGAACGTATGTAAAATCGTTTTTTTTTTTTTTTCCTTTTCTTCTCATATGTATATGATTTTTCAATTACATGCATGAGCTTTTTTATGGTGCAGGGAGTTTGTGGAACATGAGGTTGATAATAGGGGCAAAACGGGTTCGTACCTCTCAATTTTTCTTAGAATTTATCTTTCATTTTGTTATGTTTTTCCCAAATGTCCCTAATTTTAGCCATGTTTTTGGTTAATCAATATTGCCTGATGTGTTTTCATTTTTATGCTTATTTTTTTTTGTAGCTGCATTGGATTCGAATGTTGCTGATAGGAAATCTTTTTATACATTGGGATTAATTAGGGGTAAAAGGAATGTAAAGTAGGTGGATGTATAATAAATTTGGGTTAAAAGGAAGAAAAATGTAATGGACTTATATTATGGGACAAATTAAAAAAAACTTAACGGACTTACATTTTAAGACAGAGTTAGTATTATACTAACTTGAACCGTCCCGTGCATGATGCACGGGTTTTTAGGCTAGTTAAGTCATATTTTATATACTCATTAATTAATAGTCGAGTCGAGTATTAAACGAATCGAATTCGATCTTCTCATATTCTTTAAAAATTAAATGATTTTTCAAACAATAATCAAGCTCACAAGCAGAGTTGAGATGTACTATTGAATACTTAACGAGTCGAATTTGATTTTGTTTTTTAATAACTCGATCGAGCTCGAATTGAGTTTTGAATCCAAGTTTTTTTTAAAGTTAAATCATGCTCGAGCTTGATAGAGTATCGACTCGACTTGGTCGGTTAAACCTATTTTTCATTTAAGCCTAAAAAACGAACATTAGGAGTTAAATTCTCTCCCCAGACCGACGTGACGGCGAACGGAAGAACAGCTCGGTGGCCGGACCTCGACAGTCTTGTTCGTAGTAATCGGTAAGAATCCCCAGGCCCAGGTTTTTTGTTAAATTTTTGAGTAGTGATACATCCACTACCCTTTCAACCACAATATCTTACACAACACAATCAACACCACATATTATGTTGGGACCCACCACAAAAAATAATTGATCCCTTTAATCAAGGACTACCACACATGTAGTGGTTTATGTACTACACACAAATGTAATGCACATATCATTTTCCTAAATTTTTGGTTTTGAAAGTTGATTTTCCAAACATGTTGTATTGGCTGGTGCACCACGAACTCTTCGGCATAGAATTTCGGGAGGCGGTATTGCCAGGGCATTTAAGGCAATCTCGTAAGTTGTATTAGAAAATTACAAATTTATCCCTCCTTTCTTCCCCAACCCCAACCAATAGAGGCGCCGGCTTATTTAGTCTTGTTGACTAAAGAAATGACTTATTTAGTCTTTTCTTCTAAGAAAATGGTCTAAACAATCTTTTTAGACCATTTTCTCACGTCAAATTTTTGCGTTTTAGGTGTTTTTGGTACCAAACTAAACCCTAATTGGGAAGGTGAACCCAATAGGGGATTTGAGGACCTTAAGATCGTGCACATTTGTGAAAAAAATAGGAGAAAATCGCGGTCAATTTTTTTTTTTTAAGTACAAACAGTAACAGATTATATTGACCATTTCTTTTCCAAAAGAGACTATATTTGCCATTACCCCCAACAGAAAAAATCAGCTCCCTGAAGCATTCTCCTTCATTCTCCTTTCCCACCTGCCCAACTATTATCTGCAGAAGGAACGGTAAAAACTTTACAATATTACACTTTCATAAATACAAAAACAAAAACAAAAACAAAAATCCCAACCCAGCAGCCTCTCCCACACTCCGCCCAAAGCCCATTCCTCATTCCAAACCACCTCTGTTATCCGGCTCCTCTTGCTTTCTAGTGTTTCTATTTCACATCTTTGAAGCCACTGGCGGTACAAAAAGTCATCGAGACAAAATGCTCACTCCAAAATCTTTTCTTTATCCTTTCAGGTATATATAAATATAACCAACAGCAATTTGCTGGTTTTTTTTTTTTTTGATAATTAATTTGCTGGATTTAATGTGTTACGCGTATGGTAGTTTGATGATGACTGTAATGTATACGAAATTATTGGCGATGTCGGTGGTGATTGATGAATGGTGTTTTATTTTCTCTTTTTTTGGCTGATTTGAAAATTAATCAACCACCTTTTTGTGGTTTCTTTTATTCCTGTTGAAGGTGAATCGGTTTGAAGGAGCGGTGAATCTGTCGGTTGAGCAAAAGGTATCATCAAGGGGAAGAAGGTGGGGAGGTGCGACATGGAAAAGAAAAAAGAAAAACAATTTCTACGGAAAGGGCGTATTTGTCATTTTCTATTATGGGTGAAATTATAGCCCAAATCTCCTAAGTCCCTCAAACTTCCTGTTTCTATAAAGATTCAATCTTTTTTCAAAAATCTACTCATATACTGTATCAAAATGGTTATCAAGACTCCTTTGGAAGCTGTTCAGACTGGGGAGCTGGTGAATTTCGATGGGTACTTGTCAAAATGTGAAAACTCTGCCCTAGCATTGGAAATTATCCAACAACTCAAGAAATCAGAAGCATATGATTTCCTATGTATGGATATTGATGAGTACTACCCAGACCAACTTGTTGAATTCTTCAAAAATGCTGAAATCTCTGAGAAGACGACTCAAGTAGATGGAGAAGCCGTCAAGGTTGGAATTTTGAAGACTAAGGTTTCTGGAAAGGTCATTGATCTTGAGAGGAGCATGCTGCATGAGCATTTGAAGTTATCAGATAAAGGACTCGATGCACATAATTCCAAGTATAAACCAACCGAAAGGTTTTGGAAGAAGATTGCATCTAAGGAAGATTCTGATGTTAATTTCTCATGCAAATTAAGAGGTAATCTGAAGAAAGAATTTGAACTACTTTCTGAAATGATGAGTAAGACATTGGAAGGCAAAGCTGGAGCTCATGATGCTCTTACCAACAACAGAGCATTTTTAATGCAAAGGATAATGGAAGGAGAACCTATCAATTGGTCTGACTTAATGTACACCAGGCTAATTGAACAAGTTCAGAAGGAACAGAAGAAAGGACCCTTGCCGACAGGTATAGTCTTCCGTTACACCAAGACATATGGGCTGCACATTAGCCATTTGTTGAAAAAGTTGGAGATTCAAGTTACAACTGGAGTGGTTTATTCAAAAGAGAGTTGGTTATTCTCCACTGCTGCATTTGCTGAGAATACGGTTGGAAAGAAAGGGAAAAGAACTGCTAAGAGTTCAGATTTTGTTGATAGACCTGCCAAGAAGAAGAAAGCTTCAAAAGCTGTCTCTGAATTTGGTGATCCTGATCAGAATGTGGCCGAACAAATTCATAATTCTGAAGCCAGTTTGGTTTCTGAACCAATTCAGAAATCAGGTGATGCTACTGCGGATTCTAGTGCCCAAGTCCAAACTAGCACTGAATCACAATCTACTGGAGTTTCTGTGTTTCAAGATATTGTTGCTGCTACTGCTTTGCAAGACTTAAGGAATGCAGGCAATCTGTTGGATGAATCAAAAGGTGATTTTGTCAATTCCCTGTCTATAACTCAGGGGGAACATCAATTGGATGCAACTGAGACCATGCTATCAATGATGGAGCCTGAAAAGACTGCAGTTGTACCTGATTTATGTTTGATTGATAGAACCGAGGTATCATTGGAGCAGGTGTTGGACACCCAGGACCCAATGTGTGTGGAATCTGTTCTAAGAAGTTCTGAAAATGTGGTTTCTGTTGAGAAATTTGATGAGCTGGATGATTCAGAGCTGAAGGAGTTTTCCAGGTGGATGTCTTGGAAGACAGATGGATCCAAATCTCAAGAAGGCACTATCTCTCAGATCCATGAGCTGGAAGAATGGATTCTCAAGACTGCAAAGGTATCTGTTATTACTCCCTTTTTGTGTTTTGATGCTTTATCGGCTATGTTCAAAGAAGGTGTGAGGGAAGCCAGATTACTTGCGATGTCCAGTAGTAAACAACCTGTTTTGGAGGTTGAAGTTGAAAAGGAACCTGTTTCTGAATCTGATGATTATATGGAAAGTGATACCAGTGTGGCTAGACATGTGTCTATGATGGAAGATACAAGTTCTGCTAGAGGGTTGCCTCAAGAAGATGTTGTTGAACATGAGGATGTTCAAGATGTTGCTGTGGATGGTCAGAATGTTGATTTTGACATTCCGAATGAAAACGTTGAAGAAAATGTTCAGAATGTTGTTCCTGACATTCAGATGGAAGATACTCAAGTGAATGCTGTAGCTGGTCAGGATGTCGATCTTGTTTTTGATGAGGAGTATGTTCGGAATCAAGTTTCTGCAAATCAGGATGAAGGTGTTCAAGCTGTTGTTGCTGTTGAAATAGAGGTTCAGATGAATGAATCTGAAGGTTTGCATGAGAATATTGAGTTTGTTGAGACTCAACCTGTTGTTCATGATTCTGAAGTTGTTGAAGAAGATTCTGCAGTGAGGACCCCTGATGCTTTGCCTACCCCTCATTCAGAAAGTGCTAAAGCTGCTTTGTTTGCTGAAAGATCTCAATCTGCTATTAATTATGATCAAGTCACTGTAGAAGAAGGTTCTGATGAAGAACTAGAACTTTTTGGTGATATTAATGCTGGTGTTGAAGACAAATCTAATGAATGCAGAGATGCAATGGTGTATAGACCACCTTTTGTTTTTCAAGATAATTCTGAGATGATGGCTGTGTTGAAGGAAGCTGCTGAAAGCTTAAAGAATGTTGCCACTGTTCAATCTGATCATTCAAAAGTGTTGAAGGATGTCTATGATTCTATGAAGGAGGACAGATCAATGATTAGAAGAGAGCTTAAGGAGGTATCTAATCTGATCAGAGATACTGACGAAAGACGCAAGAATCAGGCTGACACTTTGAAGACTTCTATGGATAGAACTGAGGAGATGTTTATAAAAGCTACTCATACTATGGATGCTGCGCTCAATACAAGGATTACTGAAGTTAAAGAGTGTATTGAAATTTCTGAAAAAAAATTGACCAAAGCTTTTCAGAATTCTGTTAACTCTATGAGGAATGAGAATAATTGGAGGATGGCTCAGTATGCAGATCATAAGAATTTTCTTGATGACATCCTTGCCCAAGCCCGTGAAGAATCCAGAAAGGGGGTAGAGTACAGAAAGAAATTTCTTGATGATTGGGCTACAAACAAAGCCAAAGCAAAGAAAGATGCTGAAGAACAAAAGAAGCATGCTGAGCTGATGGAGGCTGAAAGAAGGAATATGGATGTTCTTTCTGCTGAACAAGTGGCTGAATTCAAGATAAAGTTCAATAATGGTAATCTGTTTGCTGGTATGGAAAGGCTGGATGCTTTCATAAAACACTTAGAAGAGAATTCATTTGGAAAGCTGGCTCTGAAGCAGATTAAGCTGAGAGAGAAGATGGGTGTTTATAAGAGAGGCCAAGGAACTCAAGATGATGTGATGCAAGAAGCTAAAGCTGTCAAAAATCTACATGGTTTTCATTTGGATTTCTCTAAAGCTGCATATCAAGAATTCTGGAGGTGGTTGTATTTTGATGTGTTTCCTGGTGATCTTCAGAATGTGAATTATGTGAAGGAAGTTCAGAGGAGAAGAAATCAAACACCAAGAAGACTGTTGTAATGCTCATGTTGTTCATGAAGTTTTTGCAAATTTCATTTCCCAGTTCTAATAGCTATATCTGAAAGGAATGAAATATGAACTAAGTTTTTTACCTGTCAATTTCTTATCGACCATCTTTTATTTTTCTGCATACAGTAAAACCTCTATAAATTAATACTCGATAAATTAATAACCTCGATAAAATTAATAATTTGTCCAGTCCCAGACCATTACAAAATTGGACCCCAATCGATAAAATAATAAGATAATAACTTTTTTGAAATCCCAGTGTATATATATTGGTCCCAACGAAACTATAAATTAATAATTATGTATGTACTAAAAGATTTCAAATTCTAAGATTATCTAGTAAAAAATGAATCTATAGTCACTTGTTTTTTATTGAACTTCAAATCTATATTGAGTTCATCTTTAAATCTCCTCATTGCACTTAAGAGTTGGGGCATTGTCTTCTCGTATTGCAACAAAATGTTGTGAAGAGTTGTAGCCGCTTGCAATGCTTCTTTCCGAGTGACCGGTTCCAAAGCTATTGAATCATCCTCAACTTCGTCATCGACCGGATTTTGAATGGTATCCGCCACAATTTCTTCAATGCTTTGAACCTCGTAACATTCATTATTTTGAATGGTATCGTGGACCAACTTTTTGGTACCATGAACTAACTTTTTACTTATTAAAAAACAATGAACTTGACAAATTCAAATAATTTGTGAATGTATATTCATAGAATGTGCCTTGGAACTTGTTTTTGTAATTTATTTTTCATCTCTAACTAATATACATTGAAACTAGTACATTGGACTTGAAAATTTAAAGGTTATATGTAAAACCTCTTTAAATTAATAAATTATTAATTTATCCATATAATAATATCTCGCTAAATTAATAAAATATCTCGGTACCAACATTATTAATTTATAGAGGTTTTACTGTAATTTCTTTCGGAAATATAGCACGTGTAGATGTCAATAACCTTAAACAAAAAGAAAAACAAAAGGGCCAAATAAATAATTAATGCTAATGTCTATAGACAGTCTGTTGGAAGCAGAAGATGGTGGTGGGGTTATATCAGCAAATGGAAGCAGGGCTCGTTTAAGCTCGAGCTCCTGCTCGTTTACAAAACGAGCGAGCACGAGCCCTGCTCGTGAACGCCCGTTAGTGTTCGCGAACTTAGGTAATATATATAAATAATATATACACATTAACATTTTACACCATGAGTTAATAGTTGAACGATCCGAGCTCGAAAAAAGTACTATTGAACGAGCCAAGATCGAAAAAAATACTATTGAACGAGCCGAGCTCGAGTTCGAGCTTGTTCGCGAGCTTGATATCGAACTTGAGCTCGAGCTCGAATATTTTTCATACTTATCGAGCCGATCTCGAACGTCTTTTTAGGCTCGTTTGAGTTAACGAGCGAGCTCGAACGAGCACGATTACAAACGAGCTCGAGCTTGAACTTCAGCTACTCGGCTCGTTAACAGCACTACCCGTTTGTGCATTCCTCGATCGTCATTACGTGATCATTTAGTTATATATATATATATATATACCTACTTATATGAAGAGGTGGGGAAAATGCCCTCAAGGTGTACACGTCGACAGCTTTTTAGAATTAATTCCGTTTGGGCTTTGTTTCTAATTAAGCCCAGTAAAAAAAAGGTCCACCAAATAAGTCTGCTAATAATTTTCCACACAATGACTTTCGGTAGTAGTAAAGGTTCCATAGTCTTCCTTAGGGTTTTCAGTTCAGATTCGTTTTCATGGCAGAAGGACGGCGGCTGCTCTCTTCTCCTTCTCCTTCTCCTTCTCCACCACAAAAGCAGCTGCCTTTTGGCGTTTCCCGGCGGCCTTGTCCAAATTAGACGACGTTTTCCTTTCCTCCTATAGCTACAGACGTGTGTGATGGTCTCGATTTGACAAAAAGAGGTCGCCTTTATAGCTTCTCGTCGGTGATGGAAGATAGTCGATGGATTGCTTTTCCAGCTTCTCGTCGCCTTTACAGAAGAAGAAAAACATTGCTAGGTTCTCGTTTCAGGAGGGAGCGGCTTTCTTAAATGGCGGCTGCTCTGTCTTTATTCTGCACCACAAAATCAGCTGGGTTTTGGTGTTTACCGGCGGCGGGTCCCAATCCATTTGAAGTTTTCCGTCGTCATATAGCTGTAGATGTCTGTGATGGTTCTGAAACGTCTGAACCCTGGAGAAAAGTTGAGTTCTTCGTCACTGCAACACAGTCTCTGTTGTAATTGCAATGACTTGTTGAAAAGATTCAGTCTTTGTGCTGAATTTTTTTGCTGAGACCGATGAACTGAGGTCTATGATGCCCTACAACACCTTATGTCACTCTCCTATGCAAACAATCAGGCATCATCTTTCCTCTGTGTCTATTTTGTGTTTAAAAGGTAAAATACTCCATCTTTATATGTTGTTTTGCTAATCTGATCTGATGTTTTGATAAACAAGACCGCTGGAGCTGAGTAGTAAAAATGTTGCTTAGTCTGTTGAATGATATAGCTCCCACCACTTAAGTTTGGATCTTTGTTTACTAATTGATTGTTTGAGAGTGATTTTGTTGTGTTATTTCTGGAATGGATTCTGGGTTTGTGTTGGATTGGTGATGGGTTGGAAATATAAGGCATTGCTTTTCCTTATTGCTATTGTTGTCATTTGGGTTGCTTCTGCAGAGGTGACACGGGGGTGACACGGGTCGGTTTTGCTTTCTGCTTTTCATTTATGTGATTTTTGACAACTAGGTCTGTTTTGCTTTTGGTGTTAAATAGTGCTTAAAGTTGACAATTTGATGTTTAATACTTAGGGCAAGGCTATTACAGTTAACAAGGCTAAACTTTTATTTAGTTTTAGCTTAATCTTGCCAAATCTTTGTGTTTGAGTTAAGTCAGTAAAGGTCGCTGTCAATCTCATGTTCTGTGAGAAAAGGTCTGACTTTTTGTTCCGGCCTGAGAACTTGATTAAAATTGAGTTATAGATTCTTCGATCATAAACTATATAAACTGCTTGTCACAAATAGTTTATATAAAGAAAACACAACCGAGATATATAGCTGTGGCGTTTTGTTTGAAGAAAATAATTTGAAGGTTTTGTTTAGGTTTGAGAATGAACATCTGGATTTACTTCACAGCCCGAGGAAGGTACTTTAAAGTTGCAATTTTTTGATTAATCTGTCTCTCCATTTGAGATTAGGCTCTCATTTAGATTTCCTTTCTTTTTATGTTGCTCTATATATAGTTTTAGAAAGCTAACTTTGTTTTTCTGAATATTTAGTGAAAAATGCTATGTGTAGGAGATGGGAAGAAATGCGTGAATTAAGAGCTCTGGGTTGTGTTGGTCCCTTGCATCAGGGTCATATGCACAAAATATTTGGTGAAAAATGCTATGCGTCGGAGGTGAGAAGAAATGCTTGAATTCAGAGTCATATTTAGGGCTCTTTGTGATTAGATCTGTTTGAAATTGCTTAGAATGCTGTCTTTTAGAATAAATTTTGCATCTTGGTCCTGATAAAATGTTGGGTTAGTGTTTAGGAGCTCAATTTGATCTCATTTTAGAGCCTTGTGATTGAAAATCAAGAACAGTGTTATATTAGCTTAACCCCATTTTAAACTCTGTACTAAACTAATTTAAAATTAATTATGGTCTTCTTTTCCCATTTATTTTATGTGTTCGCATTTGTAGTCTTTGAATCATGCGATTATAAACGATTGCCTACTAACTGAAAACCAGAGACCTAATCCTACTTTTGTGTGTGTGATTATTCTTTGAAAGCTTATATGACATTAAAGAATGTTTATCTTCAAACTGTTGAGTAACAAACTGTTGAGAATTATGAAGAGGATATCAACTTAGTAGCAGTGTAAGATTCAATGAATTGTTGTGCTAATTTGTTCCTTTGGGCAGTGACAACTCATGGAATCAATGCTGGTGATGTGAAGAAGTTGCAGGATGCAGGAATCTACACCTACAATGGCTTGATGATGCATATTTATATTCTGACTTCGAATTTGAATAATAAAGTGATTAACCTCAAATGCCACATGCCTGTTCTTTCTTCGCTCAACTTTTCTTAAGATGCTAAAAAGCTGCTTTAGTCAAAATATGTTTGTTCCACGACAATCAGTTCCATTATCGTGTCTCATATTTTGTAGGTGGTATTGAAACAAATTCAATCACAGAAGCTTTTGGAGAATTCAGGTGACTATTACTCTTTCTGTTACACAACATGAATTGTTGAAATCAATGATTCAGTCATGCATTATAGTGTTCTGAACTTTAGTAACAATAAGCTTCATCATCCATCTAAATCGTGTCTGGGAAGACACAGCTTGCTCATACTCTCTGTGTTTCTACACAGTTTAGCCTCTAATATTTGATGGATAATTTTCACATAGTTACCGATTATGCACTTTTATTAACCTTATGACTTGAAAAGCTTATGCTGGAATCAGAATGTTCTATGTGTGATATTAGTTGATGATTTCCATTCCCACAAAATTATATAGACTTGCATGTACTGAATAATCTGGCATTTTCTTTCATCTACTTTTTTGCTCTGCAGCTTCCCACCAATATGAAAGGAGCCAATGGGAAAGTTGCTTATATTGATACTGAAGGCAATTTGTATCCTTCTAAAAAGGCTACTTATTCCTTCTCTTCTTGATTTCTATTAGTTACTTCTTTCTCTCTTTCATGTGAGGATGGTTTCCCTTGTTTTCTTTAACTAAATGCACCTTCAGTCGTCCTGATCGCATTGTTCCTATAGCAGAAAGATTTGGCATGGATCCTGGTGCTGTTCTTGATAACGTAATACATCCCTCCAATGATGTTGGTTACTGATGATGTTAAGTTTGCAGTGGGAACTTATTTTTCTTTCTCGATTCTGTGTGTGGTAGATTATATATGCTCGTGCATACACATACGAATCGATACTTTGGAATTGATAGCTCTCGGACTATGAACGAATAGATTAAGCTACAATGGTCCGTCAAGGCAAGTTGCTTTTCTCTGACGATTTTTGCATCTCTGAGGCCGATGAAGACCTATACCGAGGCATATGATGACCAAATCAAACATGTGAACAATCTATTCAGGGAAGTTTTCTTTTGGCTATTCCATTTTCGTACTATGTCATGCTCTGTTTATATGATAATCTGAGTCTCTGAGATTAAAGATCTAATCTTTAATCTGTAAAATGCTCACAAATATTTGCCTTGCTTCAAATCGTCTAATTTGAGTGTTTAACTGCCTTAATCTTTAATTATCAGAGTCCCTGTGGTTAAAAGTCTTAACCTTTTATCTGAAAAATGCATGCTCAATGACCATCTGTCTTAATCTCGTTTTAGATCTTCACTAATATGGTCCATTGCTCTAGATCTTGATAGATCCGAGTCCTTCTTTGACGGCATGCTTGATTTTATGCTCTTGTCCGAATTATCTGAGACTGATTTTTTGCTAAATAATCATGTTGTAGATCTATTCAATCGAAATCGAAAAATGCATGTTTCAGAAACCGAAACATGTGTGTCTGTTTTGTATTACTATTATGATCTACAAAAATATGTTTTGGCTGAGAAATGCATTTGTATAATCATGATTATTTGTGGCTATACATATATATTATGTGCTAAATATTTTCATCATAGCAATATATGTGTAAAATATCTATCTGTTCCATGAATGCTTGGATCAAAATATGCACGCTATTTTTTTTATAACATGTGTATTTACTGTGTTTAGGGGAATTCATAAGGATTCCTCTAAGAATGATGCTTTTTCTCTCGAAGCTGAAGAGAAGCAAGTGGAATCTGGTATAAGGAGAAGCTCCTCATCTTCTTGGAGCTCTGCTGTTCAAAATTCGTCAATTGGTACCTCCGGGTGGTCTGGTGGCGAGAACTGGACCTCCGCTCTGGCTAATGTTCCCAATACAACAGGCAGTAAAGCCATGGTGAATTCATCTACTCACCACATTCATGTTGTCACTGTGTCAAATTGCCTTTTCTCGCGCATTCTATAGGTACCTGATAAAAGTCAAAGGCTTGAGGAATTGGCTGTAAAGCAATAAACTTTTCATTCTTATTTGTTGTAATGTGTATCATTTGTTTTGAATTAGATTGATATCTAATACAACCATTATATTTTTCTTTTCAGATTTAGTAGACAAAAAAATGAAATTTGACCAACCACCTGTGGTTTGTTGATTTCTGTTAAAAAAATATTGATCAATAGGATTACTCGTTTCTCCTTTTAAGATGAATTTATTTTTACACCGTGTGTTTGGCCTGGGCTTGTGAGTGTATATGGTTGGTCCTTTCTGCTATTATCTTTTGAGTACTAAGTTTAGCTTTAATGAACTATATTTTCTACTTTTAATCTTACATTTAACACTATTTCCTTCACTTTGAATTGTTTAGTAGAGGTTTGTGTGAAAGTGTCTATCAACCATTGTTCAGGTAACATCTCATTTTCTCATTCTCATTGATTCGTCTTGAATTGAGGACTTCTCATTCACTTACTCACCATGTTTTGAAGATAAGATTATGTTGAATATTCTAATTATGCTGTTTGTCGGCACAAACATATTTGATTTTGAAGTTCTTATCAGATTTTGTGGTGTATATGTGGGATTTAGCCGATGACACCATTGTTCTTTGTTGTGAATTGATACACGTCAGGTATGTATGATGAATCCCTTTTTTGTTTGTTCTGATTATCCCCCTCCATTGCTGTTAATCATATTTTGATGTAACGGTAGGCTGTGAACTTAACTATTTTGATGTGAATTTTGACTTTTGTACGTTAATGTATTGGATGCATTGCTAAACCTAGCTGATGATGCATTTTGTTGTTGTTTCCTCTAACAGGGCATGCTGATGTTGTTGTCAAGAAATTTGAGGCACCTTGCTAATGCCATGTTTAAAACAAGATCATAGGATCTTGTTTTGTAAAGACAATGCAAATCAAAAATGACTGTTGCTTCATCCATGACTAATGATGGAAACGAACATCTTCGTTTTTGTGATGTACATGATCAGCAGGTGCAAAAAGGAGTTGAGTTTGACTAAGAAATAAAGCTTGACAAGGTGTTTTAACCAGTGTTTCTTTGGTGCAGGTCTACGGGACAGTGCCTGTGGCGTAGTATTTGATGCGTCATGCCATAACAGCTAGGGTGCGGTGCGTTCTCTTCCTTTCTCTTTTGTGCCAGTTTGTTTTGGCTAGATTACCAACCTTGTGCCTCGTGCTCGAAGTGTCTATATGCTCTACTTTAAGATTAGTTTTCTCGGTTAATTCGTTTTTCTTTTTAGCTCTGATTAGTTTACAAAAGAAATGGAGGGTAAAAAGAGGGCCTAGCTAGGAAACAGGCAAAAGATTCAATCTTGAATAAAGATAATGTCAAAAGCACAGGGACTACAAGGCAGTCTTTCACTTATGGATGAAAGGGGGTGACTGAAATTTAGGGAAAGGCTAATATGTCCTTTTTGTCCTTCCAGATGGGTTTGACTTGGCTCTACATCAGATTTTTGTTGGGCTAGCGTTGATGTAAGTCTCCTTCAAATGGTTGTCTCCTTTACGAAAATCTGATGTAAGACTCTCTGTTATCTCAATCGACAAAATCTAAATCGTTTCCCTTCTCTGTCATTCTACTCTTTCGGATAATGATAAGAGCCCTTTTGCTCTATTGCCCTTCTCTTTCTGACTATGGAGACTTTTTCATATTCATTTGCATTTGCAGATCGTGGCGGCTGCTTCTCTTCAAACGGTTATCTCCTTTACCATTCGTAATTAGCTTTCGAATTTCCAGTTTGTTTCTTTTTTCTCCTGATCTGTATTTGATTTCATAGAAATTTGAGTGAGTTGATCCAGTAGTTCGTGTGGTGATTTTGAAAGTATTATGTGACATTTGTGTTGAGGTGTGTGGTTTATGTTTCTGTTATGTAGTGTTCTATTTTTCCTCTTTGAATTAATATGATATTTGTTTAGTGTATAGCTGTGCTCAAGTTGCTAGCTTTTGAATCTTTTTAGAGGTTTTCTCTGAATCTGGTAAAAAAAATGGTACAACAACCTTTTAGATTGATTTATAAGGTGGTTTTTTTTCCCATTAACTCTGTTTCATTTTCTAATATGTGTACGTATTTGGGAACCACTCCAATGGATGGTTCAAGTACATTGGAACATATTCGTTATTGTGGCTTTGGTTCGTTGTTTTCTTACGACGGGGTGGGGTATTTTTTTTATACAGGTTTTTTCATTTGATAACATTGAGTACGAGCTATTTTGAGTGTTTTGATATCTATGTTTCGGATTTAGAAGCTGTGAAATTTGATATCACAATGTAATGGTACAGGAAATTTTACATTTGAAATTTTGAACATATATAGGAGCTTCAAAGTCATGATTGGTAACATTTCAAAAAAAAAAAAAACAACCATTTGTCTTTGTCTCTGGTACTCCGGTTTCTTTAATTTTTTTTGTTTCGAACACATTAGATAACTTTGTGGGGCTCTGGCTTGTTTCAGTAGAATCATGGGATTTAAATTTGTTGCAGGTCAGCTCAGTTATGCTGCCATTAAACGTGCACTGCCATTAAATGTCCATTAGTGTTTTTTGTTTCTAAATATTAAGATTTAGCAAAGATAAAGGTCTTCTTTACTTTACCTACCTTTAGTTTATACTATTAAGGAAATATTGTTGTCTTCTTAGTTCTTACCAAATGTTTTGTAGGTTCTATAGCTATCACACTTGAGAGAGTTGTGGATCGAGATATGTATGAAGTATGCCATGGGTAACTTGTAAAGCTGAGGAATTTCAAATATCTTACAAGATGAAAAAGGGTATTTGTGATACTTCTCCGTCTTTCTATGTGTTAAACATGTTTGCTTCTTCCTATTGATACTTGTGTTCATACTGACAGTACTATCATTTTTCAGAAAAGTTTGCTGAAGTATATGAATGTTACATTGCCCTTGTGTCTGTGGATTTGTTATGGTTGTGCTTTGCGCACAAATATTGGTAGATGCCTACTTCCACCTCTGTTATGTAATGTTGTTCAGGAAATGCCTGCACTTGCTCAGAGTGAGCAAGGTCCAGTCAAGAATAACAGGGACCAACTGGAGTATAAGTAGACAGCTCATGATCAAAAGACCCTACACAATGTTGTGTTTAGTTTTTGGTGTATAATATGTTTTCTACTTTCAAAACGATCAACGTTCACATGTTGTAATATATTCCTATTCCATATTCCAGTATTTTATCCTAACCATGTATCCCCGATTTCATATCCACCGAGTGTGTACATGCCGCTCGTTGTGCGGCCCCCCCTCTAGTATATATATATATATATATATATATATATATACCTCTTACCGAAAGAAAGCGAATACATCATTCGGGAGAGATAGAGATTCCAAATACATGGTGGTCATACAAAATTAAAATAAAGAGCGTGGAAGTTACCCCTCCTTTTAATAAATAAAAGTTCGTTTAAAAAAATAAAATAAAATAAAATAAAGAGCTTTCCAAATCCATACAAAACATAAAGGAAATACAATCAAATTCATCACAAAATATAGTATTATAAGATGAACTGAGACCCAAAAACAAAGGGGAGGAATTGCCTTAATAGTCCTATTTTTAACATCATTTACCCGGCTATTTGCCTATATGAAAGAAGAAAAAAAAATCCGAAAACTATGTTATTCCAAACATGCCCCCCTTTAATCAACCCAACTTTCCCTCCCTCCCCCAATTCAAATTTTGAATATAACGTACACACATTTACCCTCTCATCTTTTTCTTCCATCTTCTTCTTCCTCCTCCTCCTTTCTTCTTCCTCCGTTAAAATTTTTCCTTTTCTCCTAAAAAAATAATATTTAATTATGTTGGGTAGAGAAAATTATAGTAATAGTTATTTGGTCATTATATGCTGGATAAATTAGATTAAACATAATTGTGGTGTAAACTGTAAACATCATCAGTCTTAATTTATTTTCAGCTTTGTAGAAATGCCCTGTGTGTGCAGATATGTTAAAGTTCATAAATTTTAGAGTTTAATGCATAATACATGTGTGCAGATATGTTAAAGTTCATAAATTTTAGAGTTTAATGCATAATACATCCTTTGACCATCTTTAATAATAAAATGTGAAGATGATAGATTAAGGGAAACTTGAGATTGTATGCCTTAAAAGTAATCTATTTGATTACTATGCCCCGTATACAATGTTTTGGAAAATATGCCTACGGTCCACCTGCTTCACATATGCGTGGGAATTATTGAGAGCACCCAAAATAATTTGCAAAAAAAAATGTTCTATATAGGAGAAGGGAAACTTGAGATTGTATGCCCCAAAAGTAATCTATTTGATTTCTATGCCTCGTATAGAATGTTTCCAAAAATATGCCTACGGCCCAGTTGCTTCACATATGCGTCGGAGTGTTTTGTTTTGTTTTGTTTTTTTTTTTGTTTTTGCGTGGGAGTTACTGAGAGAATAAGAAAATACTTAATATCTCCAACCCTAAATAATATTTCTTCCGTTTTGAAATAATTGAGGCAGTTGTCAAAATTATTTGTTTTATATTATCTGATGCAGTTATATTTCCAATGCACTATTTATTGTATTTTTCCTTGTTTTACCCTTATTTTTTACAGCATGAGAGATAAAAAAGAATGTTACATTAATTATACCCAAGGTTTTTTTAGTCATTTTATTCTTAAAGTCAATTCATTAATTCATTTCCTTAATATGTGTGTTTTTGACAACTGCCTCAGATAAATTGGAATGAAGGGAGTAGTCACTTGTTTATTGACTTACATAAAAAATAAGACGAAAATTTGGAAAATTTTGTTTTATCCTGATGGATTTTTTTTTTTTTGATTCATATCCTGATGAAAACTTATTCAATATAAATGTAATAAATGACATGATCCTATTTTCCTATTTTATTCTATTTTATGGGCTAAAGGTTATTAAAGACAATAGTGGTGAAAAAATTGTCAAAAAGTAAAAGCAAATTGAAAATTGTGAAACATGACAAAAGACATCTGAAACGACGAAATTACCGTTGTCACATTTAACGACTTTAATTCCACTATCAAACAAATACATTAATTTTTTTTAATGTCAAACAAATCCATTAAAACAAAAGTAAAAACAAAAAACATAAAAAATCCTCCTAAAAAAAAACATAAAAAATGACACAATCGTCCTGTGGAATGATAAATTGTGTTTTCACTTGTTATATTCGAAAAATTATGAATTCAGGTCAATGTAACACCTCTTATTTCATTTTAGGTCGTGTCAAACCTGATATTTTTTTTAAGTCCCCCGTGCAATTGTGTAAAAAGAGCCTGTGCAAATTTGCACGGGCCCGGTGAAAAATCCCACGATGCATGTGATTTTGTTGAAGCAAAGTAAGGAAAAAAAAATATTAGTGAGGGGGATTCCACGGGCACGTGGGACTTTTCACCGGGTCCGTGTAAATTTACACGGGCTCTTTTTACACAATTGCACGGGGACTTAAAAAGAAATATCAGGTCTGACACGACCTAAAATGAAATAAGAGATGTTACATTGATCTGAATCTATAATTTCTCGTTATATTCGATCCACTAAAATAATGTCAATTAATACATGAATTTTATCATTTTTAATATTTGTTCATTAATTTATTTTATTTTTTTGGTTTGCAAAATATATAGGTATAGACATAGAGTTGCAGACCATTCTCCTGTATAGATTTTTTTTTTTGCAAATTCTTTTGGTTGTCTCAATAACTTCCACGCGAAAGAGAAGAAAAACAAAACAAAACAAAACAAAACAAAAACAAAACAAAACAAAACAAAACACTCCGACGCATATGTGAAGCAACTAGGCCGTAGGCATATTTTTGGAAACATTCTATACAGGGCATAGTAATCAAATAGATTACTTTTGGGGCATACAATCTCAAGTTTCCCTAGGAGAATGGTCTGCAACTATGTGTATATACCTATATATTTTGCAAACCAAAAAAATAAAATAAATTAATAAACAAATATGAAAAATGATAAAATTCATGTATTAATCGAATACAAATTTTTTGTTTTTGCTTTTGTTTTAATGGATTTGTTTGATATTAAAAAGTTTTAATGGATTTGTTTGATAGTGGAATTAAAGTCGTTAAGTGACAACGGTAATTTCTTCATTTCAGATGTCTTTTGTCATGTTTCACAATATTTCAATTCACTTTTGCTTTTTGACAATTTTTTCACCACTATTGTCTTTAATAACCATTAGCCCAAAAAATAAAATAAAATAGGAAAATAGGATCATGTCATTTATTACATTTATATTGAATAAGTTTTCATCAGGATATGAATCAAAAAAAAAATAAAAATTCCATCCCGATAAAACAATTTTTCCCAAATTTTCGTCTTATTTTTTATGTAAGTAAATAAACAAGTGACAATTATTTAGGGACGAAGACATTAAGTATTTTCTTATTTTTTACTCTTGAGCATTATTGTACGACCGATATCAAAATTTGCGCGAGCTGGTATCTAGTCGATCACTTTTATACATGGAATGCCTATTTTTCTCAGTCGGACTGTCTTTTCTTAGTAAAACAATTTATAAAAAATATGCATTTCCATGTCCGTTGTATCTTGATATAAAAAAGGGACTGTATTACGTTAATGCAAAATATTTATTTGAATACGGTTTTCACGTTTTGTATAATTTATATTGTCTTAAATTATCATCATTCACACTGTGTTAGTATTTTCTTAAAAAAAAGTCATTTTACATTCATATGTACTTTTGATGAGCAATGGTGTTTTATGTTATACCATTCCATTAGTTTACTTAAGGAATTCCACATGTCACGAATATTGTACTTATTAAATTTGATACAAATTTTCGTCCTAAATAATGCGTGTATTCTTAGTTTTACATCACTCGTGGATTATGCACAGGTTTTTGGCTAGTTACGTTTATATTGAATAAGTTTTCATCAGGATAAAGCAATATTTCTGAATTTTTCGTCTTATTTTTTTTTTTTATGTAAGCCAATAAACAACCGTTGATATATTATATATGTGGCAACAATAATCATCCAGCTAGGACAACAAAATCACCGAACCCTCAACGCGGAACAAACAATTCAGTATCAACATAGCCTGGATGATTACACCTGAAAGGAAAAATTGGAGAAGAAATTGTAAAAAATTAAATGGATTGAAAAATGGTGAAAATGACAAAAGACATCTAAAACGATAAAATTACTATTGTCACATTTAACGATTTCAATTCCACTCTCAAACAAATTCATTTAAAATAATCCATTAAATTTTTTTAATATCAAACAACTCCATTAAAACGAAAACAAAAGCAAAAAAACATAATCTTCCAGTGAAATGACAATTTATGTTTTTTGCCGTTATATTCAATCCACTGAACTAAATGTTATTTAAAAATGAATTTTATCTTTTTTAACATTTGTTCATTATTTATTTATTTTATTTTATTTTTGGTTTGCAAAATACATATGTATATACATAGCGCTGAAAGATCATTCTCCAAGAGAATTTTTTTTTGCAAATTCTTTTGGGTTCTCTCAATAACTCCCACGCAAAAATTAAAAACAAATTTAAAAAAATAAAAATAACTCCCACGCATATGTGAAGCAAGTGGGCCGTAGGCATATTTTTCAAAACATTGTATACGGGACATAGTAATCAAATAGATTACTTTTAAGGCATACAATCTCAAGTTTCCCTAGATTAACCAGTGCCATGATTAAATACTGCAAAATCATTCAAAAGCATCCCATCGTGGCTTTGATGCCACGGCGAAGAAGATCTAACAGATAAGATTGTTACATGAACAAATGCTGCGACAATTACTTAAATTCCAATGTAAATTTAGAAATATGATACATTTCATATGTAAATCCCCTAAAAAAAAATAATGTAAATCATTTAAAAACTGTATTTTAGTGATTTCAACATGCAGATTTAAAAAAATAACACTGCATCAGAATCAGATACTCTATTTTTACTGTAAAATACAAGTTCCGTTAAAATACCTTTACATCTACCGCATACGTCCAGATACTTTAAATTTTCCTTCATATCTACCACATTCTGTAAATTTAAAAAATATGTATTTAAAACTGTAGATAAAAGAATTTGTTAAACGTATCTAATGTAAGTGCTCTAAGTTGTCTTGTTTTTTCCGTTTTGTTTTTTTTCAAAGATTTGGTCGTTTTAGTTCGCTTTTTCACCTAGTATAATTCGTCTTGATATTAAAAATACTAACCCAAACTAAACCACATTACACCAAGAACCCAAACCTCACTAAGAACTCACTATATAAATAGATCCTCTCCTCTACAGACGTGACTTCATACTCGGTCACCCTCTTTTTTGTTTACATATTTCCATCTTATAGTCAAATCACCGACTTGAGCGACAGAGGATTTTCTCGTAGTAGAAATCCATTACCTCTATCGATTGCTTTATTTTGCAAGTATTGATGCAGCTCGGATTAGCTTAACGCTTGCTTTGGAAGCTCATTCAACACCATCAACGGTCGGATCATCTTGGATGGTTTTCAGCATTGTCATCCTGTAAGTGTTTGCACTTCAAATAAACCATTAGTACGACAACGCAACACGATTAAGTAAGTACATAAAGATTGATTGATTAATGAATGATCAATGATAATGCACTTATTTTTAGATAATTCTTATGACAAACCTCTCCGGATAATGTGTTATGTTTGAAACAATCAAGATATAAAATTAAGAGTAATTGACGCAAAACACCCTTATGTTTGGGTCAACATTGGGACTTGCCCCTTATCTTTAAATTTTGCATTTTTACCCTCTATCTTTTATAAAATTTTGCAAGAAACACCATTTTTTGATTTGGGGTTAAATTTAACGGGAAAAAGACGCGTGCTATGCACTCTCAACCTGAGCAAACAAAAAAAAAACCTTTTTTTTTTTTAATTATTTCCCCAAAATCCCCATTGATTCCCAACCCATTAATTCGACTACCAACCCCAATTAATTCATTCCCAACCCCAAACTCAGTAGATTCCCGATCCTCGGTTATTTTCCAATTTTTGAATTCCTAATCGTTGTTGACTTCTAATTTCTCTCTCCTCTACAAAAACCTAGTTTCCTAATTCAAAAACCTAGTTTCCTATTTCGATTTCTTCTCTAACAACAGATGAGTGGTTTCTGTCACCGTCGAGTGTCTACCAGCGCCGACGATAATTGTGCTCAAGATGTCACTTCGACTAATATGTGCATTTTGAGTTAAAAACTTCGAGTTAAAAAACAGGGAGTTAAAAAAATGGAGTTGGTAGTCGAATTAATGGGGATTTTGGAGAAATAATTAAAGAAAGGTTTTTTTGTTTGTTCAGGTTGACGGAGATTTCAAAGCACGGCCTTCTTCCCGTTAAATTTAACCCAAAATTCAAAAAAGGGTGTTTCATGCAAACTTTTATAGAAGATAGAAGGTAAAAATACAAAATTTAAAGATAAGGGGCAAGTCCCAATGTTGACCCAAACATAAGGGTGTTTTACGCCAATTACTCTAAAATTAAATATTAAGGTTATGATCAAGACTTGTCATTTCTTTTTTTTTTTTTTTTAGAACTAAATGGAATTTTTATTAATCATTGTCTGCGACACAAGCACGAATAACGTGAGAAGGTGGGGATGAGCCCCATTCCACACATCCAACAAGATGGAGACCTTCTCTAGCTAGAAGATGAGCAGCTACATTTCCTTGCCTTTTTACAAAAGAAAAGGAAGAAGAAACAAAAGCTGGCAGCAACATACGACAATCCTCGATAATACTGCCAACCGGAGATAGGTCTTCAGAGGGATTATTCAGACGATAGTGGATCAATTGTGAGTCTCCCTCGAAGATGACTCTAAAAAAAACCCAAGTGAGCGCAAACACCATGGCATGATACATAGCAAGGGCCTCGCCAATTAACACTTCGAAGCTCCCTTCCAGCTTTCTTGAAAGACTTGTCATTTCTAGGCATATATATATATTTTCGAATTGGTTTGGTTTTACTGAGAGTAAGAAAAACCGATCCAAACCAATAGAAGTTTGATTTAATTTACCACAGAAAAAGAAAAAGAAAAGAAAAAAGATTTTGATTTGATTTGATTTATTATAGGTTCGGTTTGCGTTTTTTAAGTATAGAAGAATACGTGCTACATACATAATAATAATAAATAATAAACATAAAAATCCAAAATTAGGGTTGGGCGACGATTGCAAAAAATGAATCAAATGCTTGGGGCTTCAATAGCAGCGGGGATCAAGTGCAGACCTTACATGGTTTCTCCGATGACGCGGATGTTAACACCATTGGTACAGGCGAGGAGAAGTGGGCAGCACATTATGGCAGAAAGTATCCCTCTGCTGAATTGAAGAAGATGAGATTTGAAGAGTTTAAGAAAGCATTGGCCCACATTGATGCACTCAATTCACGAGGCGAGGGTGTATTGAAATTGTGGAAGACATGCGACATATTTGCTTACCCCGTTTCTTGTTTTTCACCACCTATTAGTCGTTATTGGTTGAAGAGCATTCGAAAAGCCTATCATTCATTTACACCAAGAAGTTACTGCGAATTAAGACGCACTTATAAGGAATTCTTTGTAAAGAAGGCTTGGGTAGGCCGTGATCGTAAAGCGTATTTGCTGGGCCGTGATAATAAAGTGTATGAAAGACAATAGGATGTCTTTGCTTCTTTTGAGGCTTGTAACATACAGTACATACAGTAGTAGTAGTAGGGTGTCTTTCCTCTAAGTTGGATGACTATGACTGGTAGTAATAAAGGCTGTAACTTCAGAAAATAGTAATTAGTACTTAAATTCAGTACTTATAGCTTTCATTGATGATGAGCATGCGTACCCTCATCCAAAACAACTGCAAATTGCAAACAGTGTGTGTGTGTCATCAGTAAGTATATATATCAACAACTCATTAATTAAGCAAGCAGCAATTACGTACCAACATATACAAACAAACCACTATATATTGACAAGGCCGGCCACAAAAACATCATCATATTGATGATGTATAGGCCCACCGAGTCGGGTTATTCACTATTGGGTCTGGCCCATCTCGCAATCGTATAATAATAATGGGATGGGTAGAGCAGGACTCCCCCCGGCCCTGAGCAGAAGTTAACTTCTGAGAAGAACTAGCAGAGCAGGACTCTGCCAAGTTCTGAGCAGAACGACCAAATAACTGTCAATGATAGGGACATAACCGTTTACAACGTGGATAGAGTCCCACGTCTTATAGTGTCCGAGATAACCGATGATAACTCCCCATTATGGCAGGGAAGGTTATCATCACGATCTAGAGATATAAAAGGTGATTCCTAAACTACGAGGGGGACTTGATTCCGATTCTACACTAGAATTGGATACGTAGGCAGCTCTCTCAAAGAGTTCAGTCCAAGTTCATACAAAACACTAGATCGATAAGGTCTCTTTTGTGAACCAAAACAAACAAGAGAATGAAAGTGGAAACAAAACAGTCGTCCTAATTAATCTGAGTGCACCACAATGAGGAAAGGTAGTCAAAAATAACAGCACACAAGAAGAAAACATATATAAACCACCTGTTGATGTCCTTCGATTCGCAATCACAGCCAATTTTAAAATGCGTCGGGTCTGGAATGAATGTTCCAAATGTATGATATTAAAAAATATTCGTGTTAATATTAAAAAATTGTATGATCGTAAGGAATATTCATGTTAATATTAAGAAAATGTCAACAATTACTTGATCAATACAATAGTTCAAACAGTGATGGCGGGAGAAATGAGTTAACGGCGACAGCCGGTGGAGGCAGATGGCTTTTGTGAGGAAGAACACTGTGGAATATTAGAGAGCAGAAGAGAGGTGAAGAGAAAGTGAGAAACAATGGAAGCAGAGAGTGCAGTAGCTTTATGTTTTTAGTATTTAGGGTTGTGGTATTTTATATCGGGTTGAAAAATGTTAGTTTGATTGTTTTAAAAGATAACACGTTATGTAAAGAAGAGAAGTGCATGTTATCATGATCGATCTAAGCTTAATTGTCACAAGAATGATCTAAAACTAGGGATGTCAAATTTCCCGATAATCCCGATCCGTCCCGAATCCCGTCCTAAAAGTTCCCGGTCCTGAAGTTTTGAGATTTTTCCCGACCGAAAAATACAGGGAAGAGATCGGGTATAAAACTCAAATATATATAGAGAGATTTTTATTTTATTTTTTGCTTAAATACGATGAAATGAGAATCCGTCAAAGTATTGGTGTGATAAGTGATAAGCACTCATCGTATTTAAGCAAAAAATAAAATAAAAAATAAAATTGTCTTACTGAATCCTCTCGATTGTCTGGTGTAATTCACAATGACATACGCTGCAATCCAAAGTCGTCTTTGTCATCATTATCATCATCTCATTTCATCTAAAAGAGAAGGAAAATAGAAAGCAAGAATAGAAATCAATATCCCATAGTATTATATTATCATTATCATGATTCATGAGCAACATCCCACTTACCTCAGGGGCTTATTTTTCTCCATCTCTTTAATTAAACTCACTCGCCATCCCCCCTCCATATCCATCCTTCCTTCTTGCCCTTAATTTCTTATCTCTTCTTTAATTTTTCTTTTCACCACAGATCGATCTATATTACGATGGGTGGCGGCGGCGGAGATAAAAACCATATCCATTTGAATTTGAATTTGAATTTTCACTATTATCATGATAATGTGGGTTTCAGAACGATCTGATGATTAAAACGTTCCCAGGATTACAGGTCTTTGTTGATGTTTTGAGGGAAAATATGATTTGGGGTTTTGGAATGGAACAGATCGAAGGAATTTTGCAAAAGAAGGATTCTCAGATAGCTTGTTACTTCCTCACTGAACAGTTTTCTTGCTTTCCTATCCAATTTCGTCGCCCAATACGCTGCAAACAGGGGGATTGTTACCGCTAATTTCGCAATTGACTATGAAAGTGGCGTGTCTGGGTAGGTTTGGGAAAGATTATGAGAGATAGTGATATTGATGAGGCATTTTTTTTTTTGGGAAACCGGGTTTGGGTCGGGTAATTGAGTTTAACGGGTTAAATACCTTCCTCTATATATTATATATAGATATATATATATTACTCTTCGAATTGGTTCAGTTGTGTTTTATTGAGAGTAAGAAAAACCAATACAATCTCAATTTGGTTTTCAACCGAAAAACAAAAAATCCATTATGATTTGATTTGATTTTTGGTACGGTTCGTGTTTTCCAATAAGTAAGTACTAGCCCAAAACCTGTGCATTGCACAGGGATCATGTGATAAATTTTTTTTTGTGAAAATCGAGCTTTTTATTATAAATCAAGAAGTGGAACGCCCACAACGTACAAAGAAAACAATTAAACAAAATACATCAAAGGATCATTAAGCTAAATTCCAAGCTAACCTAAGATTTCTGGCTCGAGTTTCCACAATCATGTGATAAATTTAAAATGCTTAACATATACTAAACAAAGGCCTCATAATTGTAAGTTGTTTATTTAAGAAAAATTGTTCTCTCCCGAATGCATTAAGTCTTGTGTGATTGTCACGACACTTTGAGAAGCGGTTTTCATCGAATTATTGAAAGAATCTGTGAGTTTTATAATCAACGGGAAAAAAAGAATAATTGATGTAAAATTATAAAGACAAAAATTCCTCTATGTATGACGAAAAAAATAAAAATAAAAAGCCATGTGGAAAAACAACAGATTAGACACAGAAATGTTATGCGAAATATTACCCATATGTTGAAGTAAAATCCGCAATCGGGCGTCAACAACAACAAACCATTATATAGAAATGGAATTGAATTGGATTACATAATCATTTGGCGGAGTAACTCAATTTATAGAGTCATCAAGGATAAAAATCTATTCAAATAGAATTTTATTTAAATTAAATAATATATTCTAACATCTCTATCATAATGTAGATCTAAACAACGTCATCGAAACAAACTATCCACTCCTACCAGGGCCGTCCCTGTGATTTCACAGGCCTTAGGCCAAAAAAAATTAGGGCCCTTGACCCTATGAAAAAAATAATATATTACAACTAGTTTTGAGGTTTACTATGTTGATGAGTATTATAAATAATGCAACGGAGTTTGATTGGATTTTCTTTCACTAAATTCGGCTATAAATTTGGGTCTTTTACCGGTTTTTTAGCTTGATTAAAACATAAAAATAGACCTAAAATACACTTATATTACATGAAACGGGGGCCCTAAAATTATCAGTTTTAGTGGGGGCCCTAGGCCGTGGCCTTGTTGGCCTGCCCCCAGGGACGGCTCTGCTCCTACTTGTCACTGTCCATATGACTTAACATAGCAGACAGTGACGGATCTACCTACAACTAAGGTACGACTGCCCCCTCAATCCGAAAATATAGTAATTTGTGTAGTATGCATTTTGTTAGCCCCTTAATTTTTTTATTTGTCACTTTAAAATCTTCGTTGTCTCCTCTATCCGAGATCTTACGTCCGCGGGCTGTAAATGAACCAAAGTATTCGATTCGCTCCGGAGTATTCGGCTCGAAAAAGCTCGATTCGGGCTTGTTTCGTGGGTTCGAACTTCGAGCCGAACTTTACAAATTAGATATTCGGTGGTCGAGCCGAACTTGTTCGAACATGTTCGGCTCGGATATCATAAATTCATATACAGTTCGAGCCGAACATGTTTTTTAAAACCGAGCCGAACATGTTCTGATTTTTATTTTAAAACCCAGTTCGACCCGAACATGTTCGAACGGTTCGACATGTTCGAGCCGAACCGAGCCGAGCTTTTTTCCCCAAATACCAGACCGAACCCGAGCCGAATAATGAAAATATAAGGCTCGGCCATTTCGAGCCGAGCCGAGCCGAGCCGAGCCGAGCCTAAGGTTCGAACACACCGAGCCGAGCCGAACCCTGCCAGGGTTCGGTAGGGTTCGGCTCGTTTACAGGCCTCCGCCACTGATAGCATGAACATATTATTTAACGATTTTTTCTTCTTTCTCACAATCTACACCCATGGCACATAAACCGCTCAAAGAGCTAAAAAGCAATAGATCAACATGCATGTAAATTCACTGAACACAATAACCTCTAAAAAAGTACTGATAAGAGCACATGCATATATACTCAAAACACAAAATTCGCTAGAAAGTAAACATACTTTTCATTATGCATTTGCAAGGAAGAAGCTACTAACCAAGAAAGATGATCATTTAAGCTGAGGGTTTCTTTCATCTAATAACCACAAAAAAATAAGTAAAAACAAAATTAACCACACACATAGTCTATGTACATACATTAGTTGTCTCTGAATGTAAATGGCCGGGTGAAACTGTTACAGCTGAGCAAAAATCAGCCTACATGAACTAAATCGGATTGGGGCACTGGCGCATTGCTACACATCTTAAGCACGTATTTGTAAGAGTTTCACCGACCTCAACATCCAAATTCAGATTTGAAGAGTGAAGACATCAATTGGTTTCGGACCTTTTATCTTCTGAGATGAAAAAAATAAAATTGAAATGAAACTATACATGAAAGGAAAACATCATGAAATAAAATAATTAAAATGAAAACCACAAATTCACCGACGGTAAAATAAGTTGTTACCTTCGTCAGATTGGGTTTATTCAAAAAAACTTGGATAGGAAAACAATTCAATATAACAAAAATAAGTTGTTACATTCATCAACTTGGGTTTATTCTAAAAAAAAATTGTAATCATTTCTTATACTTTCCATAACCCCTTACTCGGAAAACAATTCGATATAACAAAAATCATCAAAATAAACATCCACATCAAATATACCCACAAATTCACTACTAACCAAGAAAGATAGTAGTCGATTTCCATCTGGCAACCCTTAATTCCATACACACAGAAAATAGGTTAAAACAATATCGCACACTTTGGCTTCCTTCGATGTCAATAACGAATCCATTGTGCAAAATCATAAACATTGTCTTCCGTCGACGATGTTGTTGTGATAGTGTATCGTGTGTGGAGTGATTTACGGACCAGATCCGTAATTTACGGATTAAATCACGAAATATTAAACTAGAAATAAATCATGCGACTAGAATAATACATATTATTTAGCAGATCTAACAAAAGCAATCTTACCGTACAGATCTAACTCGAACAATTAAACTAGAAAATTAGATTCATAATGAGATCTAACTATATAACCATTATCATGCAGATCATATTCAAGCAATGAATGATAAATAGTAAGACGCATAAAACAAAGAACTAGAGATCAAACCGAGGCGAGTAGTTACTCTTTCCTTAAGATAAATTGCTCCGGTATGGTGCCCACGGTAGTAGCAACTGTCTCCCAAGATACAACGGCTTTCGTCTCGGATTTAGAGGCACTTCAAAAATCCGAGCTCCGGCGAACTTACAGAGTGCTCCAACTTCTCTTCGACTCAATGTCTAGATCTATATGACTGACTCTTTGTGGTGGAAAGACACAAGAGAGAATTCAATTATTTAATCTTCATCCAGGGGGTTCTTTATATAGTGGAGAGGAGGAGCCAATACTCGAATCTGATTGGCCGAGACACGTCATCAAAATTTTCCCCTTGGAAAAGTAATCCACACGTTGGGATTTAGGCACCATGGCCGACCCAACTCTCTCAATTTGATTGGTTGGATGATGTGTCCTCTGAATTCTGATTGGTCGAATGACTCAACGAATTCTGATTGGTCGAATGACACAATCACATTCCAAAATTAATTTTATGGTTAATTTCATAAAGAAATTTTGTCCAAAAATTTAATAGTAACACCCGACCCCACCCGACCCCGAGCACGAGCCGGACGGACGGCGGCGGCGGCGCACGCGTGTGGAATAATCTAAGTCCTCCATCCTGCACAAAAGTGCCTTGCCCCTTGGGGCACATCTATAAGAGCATACACTATCTCTTATTACTTGAGCTCACAAGCCTCAAGTTACCTATGTGGGAGAATGGGGTGAGGTCCTCGCTTCAACACCCATCTCCTACACATTTTCTATCAACTTTAGCCATTAATTTCTCATTCACCCGACATCCGAATCGAGTGATTCAAAAGCCCATCATCAACTACTCCGTATGGAGTATTTAATGATATCATTAACTCTCGATGACATACATCGGAGCCTATCCGTAAATCACGCTAAAGTTGACTATTCAACCCTTCAAAAAAGGCTTTTTCTCCAGCAATCCCCCACATGAATGAAAATTAATGCAAATGCAAATGCAGACTCTGAAGAGAAGTCAGACGGAAAAATATTGCATCAGGAGAGGTAGCTTCTGGCCTTGAACCTGCCTTAGTGATGTACTATCGGATTTACTCGGCTAATCAGTGAACTAGGTCTTGAACTGTTCAGCCTTTAGTGTAAACCAAGACAATAGCACTCACACAATATTTCCCCTAGCACCTTTCGGTTCTCATGGTTGTGTCCGTCTCGGCCCTGGACAACACTTGGTTTCAAAAAGTGCTTTAGAGAATTCAAGCCTCAAAATTCTCATAGAAGCGGCCCCACTTCGCACTTACATAGGTGACCTCCTATCAAGGGTATTCTGCCCTACCCCACTTGAATATCAAGATATATGAATCATTAAAAGCTAAGCTTAACCTCACACCCTCTGCAGATAGCACTTTTATTCTCTCAGAATGGGTAAGTGCTGGACTGTTCCTTATAGCTTAGTTGTCCCTTTTGAACCATGATCTTGGGATCTCCAGTCAACATGGTTGGGTTGCCACTACAAGGAAACATGCGTAATAGGCTTCAGTCCCATTCCGGTTGTCAAAATTGACATCTGATCTCTAGCTAAACCTTTTATAAGCGGATCCGCAAGATTCTCCTTCGATCGTATATAATCGACGGAAATCAAACCATTAGAGATCACTTATTTAATGGTATTGTGTCTCCGACTTACCACTGTACACACTACTTTGTGCCCTTCCTATGACCGACTGACTACCGCAGTGTATGCTGATAGCAGCCACTAGTTCAGGCCAACATGGAATATCCTGAGGGAATTCCTAAGCCATTCAACTTCTTCTCCAGCCTCATCCAGTGCTATGAACTCAGCTTCCATTGTGGAGCGAGCTATGCACGTTTGTCTTGTATACTCAGGACACAACATCACCACCAATCGTGGATTTTTGTATCACAGTATCCTTCTAATGCTACTGGATATCGTAATCCCAGACTCATAGTGTACTTCATGTACCTCAAACAACCTATTTAAGGCTTTCCAATGGTTATGGTCTGGATTACTCGTGAACCTACTCAGCTTCTTCACTGAACATGCTAAGTCTAGTAGTGTACAGTTGGTTATGTACATCAGACTTCCGATCACTTGAGAATATCTCAATTGATGCACAGGTTCATCTATGTTCTTGACTAAGTGCATACTTAGGTCAAGTGGAGTGCTCACATCTGCAACTCTCAGGTCCTTCACATTGAGGTCCCTTGTCAACATCCTTTCGTATTCATGATACTCTTATGAGTACTTCCCATTATTAGCATGTCATAGACATACTATCACATAAGTGTGTTCTTAATGTAGACATATATATGTCATACTCACTTGACAACATGACATCGTCAAACTAGATATGCCGTTGCTCTGGCTATTATTCGAGCCACATAGAGACTTAACAAGTCTACACACCTTGCTCTCTTAGCCTGGAACTATGAACCCATCGGGTTGTTCCAAGTACATCTCTTCCTTCAACTCACCACAAACATCCATTTGATGGATTTTCAGCTATATCGATGAGAACCCTTATATAAGTAATTCTCATAACCGGTGAGTAAAAAGTCAAGGCCTTCTTTCTGTCGATACCCTCGGGCTACCAACAACGCCTTTCAATAAATCCATCAACCTTTAACTTCTCATTGAAGATCCACTTGCACCTGCGTGGTTTATTTCCCAATGGAAAATCAACCAACTCCCAAGTGTGGTTTTGCATGATGGATTTCTCTATTTATAGCCTCTTTCCAGAAATGGGCTTCTGGAATTGACATTGCCTCAGCGTATGTCCTGGGTTCGTTTATACCATATAGGTCAGAAAATCAGGAGCAAATGACTTGGACGTCCTAGCCCTTATACTACAGCGAGGCTCATCAAGTTCTTGAGGTTCACTCTCTGTGTCAGACTCATAAGTCCGCTTACTCATGCTTGCTCTTTCTTTCTCTGTTTCCTCTTATGGAAAGATATCTTCAAAGAACACAACATGTACATCAAAGATGTAGGTTTTACGCACTAGAAACCATTAGGCACTACTCTTGAAAATATATCCGATGAATATACAATCAATAGTTCAGGTCCTATCTTCACTCGCTTTGGTTTAGGTACTTCTACCTTAACCAAACACACCTACATTTCCAAGAATTTGTAGCTAGACCTTAGCCTCTCCACAATTCATACGGGGTAGCACCCTTCTTCTTCAAAGGGATGTTGTTCAAAATGAATTCTGCTGAGAGGACATCTTCCCCCCCACAAGTTCTGATGAACTTATCAACATAGCATCCATCAACTCTTTAAGAGTTCGGTTCTTGCATGTAGCAAAACCACTTGACCGTGTGTATGGTGTAGTTGTTTGATTAATGATGTCGGGCCCTTAGCAAGACTCATGAAAAAATACATCATATCCACCATCACAATCTCTACGGATACATCTCATCCGTTTGCTATGTTTATCAGCTTCATTCTGACAACCCTCGAGGCATCACAAGCCTTCTCATCGCTTTTCAGCATTTAAATATCATAATATTTCGGTGCTATACTCAATAAAAGTAACATTATACTTTTATCACTTCTAGTTTGCATGAATCTAGAAGTCATGTGTTCCTTTCTACCGGTCAACCGGTGAGTTAGCCAACACGGCTTCAACACACACTAGACACTTGTGATTAGGATCAAATTTCAAATTTGGTAACAACACCATGTTCATTAATGGAAGAACAAATCTGAAATTTGCAAGTCCTAGTCATAGTATCACAAGCAATATTACTCAAACAAGTAAGCAGATCTTAAATCCAATATCATTGGCTCTTTACGGAGCATTACTTTTGTGCTCAACAGACAGTTTCACCGTCACTGTACTGATCAGTCTGGTTTGATCATTCAAGCATTGTTCGTTGCACCACCAAACTTCTCCATCCAAGGGATGAGATCAGCCGGTCATTGGTGCTACGTACACTTGTGTCACAAAAGACACACGTATCGAATTCACCTCGGTGTTTCCTTCCATTTTTGTTCAGTGACAGAAGACAACCAAACATCTTTGCTCAAGCTTTCATAATTGCATTATGAATTCGGACACTCTTGTGTTCCACACGTGTTTTGCGAAGAATATTATTTGAGCCAACATTCAACCAAACAATTAACATAAATAGCACATATCCCTTATTATTACAACAAATAAATTGTAAATAAATGATAGGGTAGTACTATGTGACATTTACTCATACATATATAAGGTACGACTAAGTTAACAACGTTGACCAATCATAGCACTTATAGTTCATTAATATGTTTTACATACATATTAATCTAGCAACACTATTATGCAATCAATAGTGTACACAAATATTAATTCTTACTGTGTCCCACGTATAGAATACAAAATATTGAGTTTCATAGTTAGGTTCTGACGATTAGTCCGAAATGCCGTGGCACTCGACACATACCAAATAATTTGTAGTAAATACATCCTAGAAACTCAAATATTCATCTATACCACAACAAATAAATTTCGCCAAGAAAACATACCTTTTTGCGTTTTGTCAAAATATAATAGAATCAGAAACATCTCCCTCAAGCAAAATACTTCACCTTACGCATTCGATTTTTTCCGTGAATTGGAGCACCACGAATTGGGTGAATCTCCACGTATCATCACCAAAAGAGAAGCAGGTCAATAGTAGTTTTATAATGCCGATTAGTTCGATTACACGTATCAAAATAATTCACGCAATTTTAACTAGAGATAAAGAGCCAAAAGTCCTTTTATTGGCACAAAATAAATAAATAGGACACACATATTTTTTTAGTTGCAAAAAGGACAAACAATTTCAGACGGACAAATACACCCTTTAGGAGACGCGCGCATAGCTTCCGTGTATTGTTTGCATGATATATTTACTGTAGCTGTTTATATGTTTTTTTTTCCTTTTTTTCAAACAACCGTAACTTTTGATTTACAGCTCCGATCATCGAAATTTTTTCACCAAAATTCATGTTTTTTTTGCTCTTCAATTTGAGCCCAAATACGATACCCTTCCGACATATATTTTGAAAGATGAAAAAATATTTGTATTAACCGGAGCCTTTTTTCTTATAAACGACCGTAACTTTTGATTTAGAACACCGATCATCAAAATTGTTTCACCAAAGTTCATATTTTTTTTTTATCTTCATTTTGAGACCGCGTTTGATATCATTTCGACGTAGTATTTGAAAGCCGAATTTATTTGCAGCATTTACACTAACACAGTATCAGTATCAGTATCAGTAGTATCAGTATCAGTAGTATCAGTATCAGTATCAGTATCAGTATCAGTATCAGTATCATTTAAAGCTTAATTCAAGTGACTACTTCAAGGCACACATAGCTGGCTCATATAAGGCTCATTTACGGCTTAATTCAAGTGATTAACTATTAAGCCTATGTCAAGTTTATGTGGTTTTGATTGATAAAAGGAATAGCATAGATTAACTTAATTAAAGTGTGGTGTTTATAACATGCGGGTTTAGTAGTTAATCACTTGAATTAAGCCTAAAAAGTACATCAGACTAAAAGGTAATACATAGAAGATCAATACAATAGACTATAGATTTAGTACAATAGGTACATCAGACTAAAAGGTAATACATAGAAGAACAATACAAGTCTGAAACAGTCTGAACTATCAGCCAAATTATAAGAAGGATATTCAAGTTCAAAGAACTAAATTATCATGCCCGAATTCACAAGGTGATGAATTACAAGTTCAGTAAGCCAATGAACTAGGCCTATCTATTACATGATGATACAATGTAGATCAAAAGCTTCAGCACACCAAGGCACATAGTAAGCCTATGAACTAGGCCTATCTATTGCATTAAGGCACGCAGTATCAGTAGTATCAGTATCAGTAGTATCAGTATCAGCGATATCAGTATTAGAAGTATCGGTGTCAGTAGTATCAGTATCGGGCTCAAAATGACTCTCCTTTCGATTTTTTGTTCCAAGGTCTATGTCCCCCAAGTCCTTGATATGAACTGAATGTCTTCTTACAGTTCAAGCACTCATATTTACTTCTTTTCGGAGCATGTTTCGATACTACTTTTTCTTTAGGATCATTTCTTTTAGGCCTCTTCTTGTTCTTGGGTTCAATCACATTAGGCCATTTGTTCTTGGCTTCATAAACAGCTGCATTCTTGAAAAACGCACATCATCATCATTCATTAGACAGCCACTGGGAAGTAGCATGATTAATACTAAAGGAGAAAGCAGCACAGCAGCAGGCCAAAGTGAACCAAATGGACAAATGCTGCATTCATCATCATCATCATCATCATTCATTAGACAAATCAAATGCTGCATCATCATCATCATCTTTCTGATTTTTAGATATAAACTGAACATTGAACAACCAAATCAACTTTATTCAAAAGAAATCTGATAATATATACAAACTTGAAGGTGTAAAACTGTACAGTGAAAAAGATTGACTCACCAAGATGGAAAAGGTCCCTGTAGTAAACAAAAACAATATCACTAACAGTATCATATAAGGCACAAAGTATCAGTAAACAGTATCAGTATCAACATTAGTAAACAGTATCATGCTCATTTAAGGCTTAATTCAAGTGACTACTTGAGGCACACATATCTGGCTCATATAAGGCTCATTTAAGGCTTAATTCAAGGGACACAATATCATATCTGTCTCATATAAGCCTCATATAAGGCTCATGTGAACAAAACACTGTAACACTATTGCAAATTAGTTGATTAAACAACTTAGATAAAGCTATATAAACAATCATATATACCACAAAGCAAGTTTATCAAACAGATACAGTTTAGTTTAATTAATGAAGTCAAATTCAACAAATAATATATAGCACTTGATTTAGACACTTGACTGTGCCTATTATCAGAACAAGTAAATATGCACGGCTGATATAAACTAGGACAACTTGATGTATATAACTAAATAATGTCCAAACAATTCTAATACAACATGCAGCAAATCAACGTGAAGGTTATATAAGCAGGTCAAAAAAAAGTACACTCTTACAAACTTAGCCGATCTATTTGCTGATTAAAAACTCAGCAAATGAAACAGCGCACAACTGATTATTTATTACAAAATATGCAGCAGTAACAATTATAACACTAAAACTGAACTTTCAACAGACCTCAAAGATGATAATCGGGTTCAACAAACTTGATTATCAAAACCGAGATCACAAAAGCTGAATACAATGTTCGGTTTCTCAACAGCAACAAACTAGGCCTATTACAAGTTATTCACAAACTCAAATGCAGCAGGTTTTGAAGGAAGATCAGAGGCAAGCTCGGGATGAAAGCATGAGCAGAAACATACACAGAACTTGCAGATTTTAATGAAGCAATGGGGTGTTCCAATCTTTGATCAACAACAACACTAAAGTGTATGTTGAGGTTCAAAAACAGAAACAACAATTTAAGGGGATCAAACAAAGACACTGAATCACACAATAGTAGATTTCAGCACTTAAGTTCAACCAATGATTCAGCAAGCTATATGGATTCAGCAAGATTAAATACTATGCAGACTTGATGCAGCACTTAAAGATATGCACTCAGCCAAGGGTTCAATAAAAAGTCAATTTAACTATTTAAGGCAATAGAGATCTAGCACTTAAGAAATCAGCCAAAACAGATTCAGGATGATATGATCAGAACAACAGGTTATGTGAGCAAAATCAGTGCAATAACAGCAGCTTGTGTGTAGCAAGAGTTACATTTGAAAGTTCTCAACTTCACACACGTCTATTAATGCATATGAACTAACATGATTGGACAACGAACAAATGCTTAAAGAATGAAAGGACACTGATATACATAGCTCCGTTCGGGAATATCGTTATCCCAACCTCTTCTTTACCATTTTGGGATTACAATTCCCAACCTCACCAGAAGTTTTGAATGACGAAGAATTTTCGAATTGCATCGAGGCTGGGCTTACCTTGGGAGAACTTTCCGATGAGTGTATTTTCGAATTGCGCTGCCAATGAATCTTCAATTTCCCGGGGAATTGTAATCGCTGGCTCTCCTTTGTAGGTGCCATGGAGAAAAACAGATTGGGAGGGGATGCCGTTAGCCAGCTTTCGAGTGAGATCCGATTGCTGCAGAATCGTCGGAGCTGAATCCGGTGCTGCCATTGATGGAGAAGGAGGAGATTAATCAGAAGTGGGGGCGTAGACGCCATAGCCGGAAGTGCTGGGAAGCCAATCTTTGTTATTAAGATTGCTTTCTAAGTAAATAGGGGTATATTCGTCCGGTAGAATTTATTTGTCCTTAATGCAACTAAAAAATTGAAGATGGATTAGCACTTAATTAAGAGGGAAAAAGTGGACTATAAACTAATTTTTCCTTTTAACTAATACTAAAATTATTAGCATTAGATACATGCTTCTCTTCCAAGCAAAAATCAATTTTATATTCCTTTCCATAAAACGAAAGCCGTGCTACACTAATGAAAACATAAATATTAAGTCACCGTCGGCTACGCATTAAAAAATAAAAAAAACAAAAGAATATGTTTTTTTTTTTCCTTAAAACCTGCCCTTGTTTGGTTTGGGAGTAGGTTGATCCATTTGGATCCCAAACCAATATTTTATTCACCCCACTAACTTATTTATTATTATTTTATTAATTCTATTATTTTATTATAAATTCTTTCATCAATCAATCAACATCAACAAATAAAATAATATTAATCCATCACTTTATACACTCATTACACTACTTTTTCAATATAATATTTCAAATCAACAATCATTACTTTACCTACATAAATTTCAATACAACTTTTCAACTTTATCATCATTACATCACTATATTTTATAATTCTTTCTCTTTCTTGGATCCAAATGGATCCAGTCAGTCCGAAACCAAACGGAGCCTCGACCCACTGGTCCGACTAATTCGGAGTCAGTCCTTGTTGTGCCTGCAGAGTCTGACTCTTACTAAGGGGTTGGGACTTGGCCCAAATATGTATTGAATATTATCAGCCCAAATACAAAGAAACAACACAGCAAATATTTACATCAAATTAACTAGCTTGGTTGTTCACCACAACCACGTAATACCTGCTTTGTTTGTTTGTTTTATTATTTTTTTTTTTTTTCCCGAGCCGTAGTTGATCAATAAAGATATTACATACAACCAATATCACCAATCCCTATACTACTCGATCCGTTCCTTGCATACAGGATCAATTAAAACAAAACAGGAAGTGTTTGTACATCACTTAATTAATTTATTTCTAAACAACTTAATGGATCAAAGGTCAAAACTTTATTTCCTTCTCATGGACGCACTGTTCAACAAGAAACAAAATAATATACATCGTCTGGTATTTAGACTACTCATAGCAACAAATCTTTCAATTACGTTGGAATTTTGCGTTCTGTAGATGTTAAATTATAGCAGGGAAGAGAAATAACCGATCAAATCCAAATCACTACACACTTCAAAATTTGTCTTAAGTTTGTTGTGATAGTGTATCGTGTGTGAAGTGATTTACGGACCAGATCTGTAATTTACGGATTAAATCACAAAATATTAAACTAGAAATAAATCATGCGACTAGAATAATACATATTATTTAGCAGATCTAACAAAAGCAATCTTACCGTACAGATCTAACTCGAACAATTAAACTAGAAAATTAGATTCATAATGAGATCTAACTATATAACCATTATCATGCAGATCATATTCAAGCAATGAATGATAAATAGTAAGACGCATAAAACAAAGGACTAGATCAAACCGAGGCGAGTAGTTACTCTTTCCTTAAGACAAATTGCTCCGGTATGGTGCCCACGGTAGTAGCAACTGTCTCCAAAGATACAACGGCTTTCGTCTCGGATTTAGAGGCACTTCAAAAATCCGAGCTCCGGCGAACTTACAGAGTGCTCCGACTTCTCTTCGACTCAATGTCTAGATCTATATGACTGACTCTTTGTGGTGGAAAGACACAAAGAGAATTCAATTATTTAATCTTCATCCAGGGGGTTCTTTATATAGTGGAGAGGATGAGCCAATATTCGAATCTGATTGACCGAGACACGTCATCAAACTTTTCCCCTTGGAAAAGTAATCCACACGTTGGGATTTAGGCACCATGGCCGACCCAACTCTCTCAATTTGATTGGTTAGATGATGTGTCATCTGAATTTTGATTGGTCGAATGACTCAACGAATTCTGATTGGTCGAATGACACAATCACATTCCAAAATTAATTTATGGTTAATTTCATAAAGAAATTTTGTCCAAAAAATTAATAGTAACACCCGACCCCGACCCCGAGCACGAGCGTGTGGAATAATCTAAGTCCTCCCTCCTGCACAAAAGTGCCTTGCCCCTTGGGGCACATCTATAAGAGCATACACTATCTCTTATTACTTGAGCTCACAAGCCTCAAGTTACCTATGTGGGAGAATGGGGTGAGGTCCTCCCTTCAATACCCATCTCCTACATATTTTCTACCAACTTTAGCCATAATTAATTTCTCATTCACCCGACATCCGAATCGAGTGATTCAAAAGCCCATCATCAACTACTCCGTATGGAGTATTTAATGATATCATTAACTCTCGATGACATACATCGGAGCCTATCCGTAAATCACGCTAAAGTTGACTATTCAACCCTACAAAAAGGGTTTTTTCTCCAACAGATGTCGATATAGATTCATCATGAAGTCAATACGTATTCATCACACAACTAAGCCAAAATCATCTTTTAAATGACTTAGAGCCTGTCCTTGATTTTATGAGATGGAAATCAACCAATACAGTAGCACACATGTTAATTCACAAAACACAATAGGCACTCAAAATTGTCGTAGACACACCCCAAAAAAACACACACAAAAAAATCCACGCATGCGAACTCACCAAACATTTAAAAGAAAAAAATGCATGCAAACTCACCAAACATAAAAATCGTTGGAGAAGAAACATGTTTGGTTTGCGGATGAATTACTGAAAATAGTGGAGATATGTTTCAACAGGAAAATCATGTTGCCTTCGACTGAGATTTGTGTTTATCAAAATCAATGCCTCGCCTCTTAAAACATGTAAAAGAATTAGAAAATAAAAATAAAAACCCTTGAATATGAAGGAGGTGTATCCGCGGAGGAGGTTTTGATTTTATTTTATTTTTATAGGAGCTTTGGCTCAATTAGAGGAGATAATAATGATTAATGATGGGAGAGAGTTTTTATTATGAAAATTGAATCCTAACGTAAGTGAATCGAAGAAGATATAAGTGCTTTTGAATTTGAAAATTAAATCCTATTTTACCAGGATTGTGTATTGGCCAGATTTTAGGCTGAATTTAGGGCTTGAAGTTAGGATTATATAGAAAATGGGAGAGTGATCCAGCTTTTATATACGTTTCAAGAGCATTTGGGTCGGGTAATAGGGTCATTTAGCGGGTTTGGGTGACAATCATGGCTAATCAATTTTATTGTTACCTTCAAGTATATATATAGTAAGTATAGATATAATAAAAAGGATAGCTTTTATTTTGGTAATTTTACGGAAAGAATCACTTGCAAACTTATAGAAATATACATATAGTCTTGAGGGTTCCGGTGACTACCTCCCGCCGCCCCGCCAAATCCAATTCTCGTTGATGGCATCGGAAAGCATGGCAGTCGATAAGAGTCAGGAGGAAAGAGATCTCTTCCATCGATCGGTAGAAAGACAGAAAAGCGCAGATCGGCAACCCCCGCTAACGGTATGGCAAAATACGAGTGGGGTAGAAGTTGTGAAAGGCAAATTGCAGATGCTAGTATTTACACTGGAGAGGGGGAAGAAGATGAGCTAGAGGAGTATCCAGAGGTGACTGCGAATTTTATTGGTCCTGAAAAGGATGAGGACGCCTTAATCATCCCCATGGAAGAATGTCGTGAGCTTTGGAAGCCTTGGAGGAGAGCTTTGATTATTAAACTGCTGGGTAAGTCCATCATATATAACTTTTTATGCAAACGGCTATCTGATCTTTGGAAACATCAAGGGACGATTGAAATTACAGCCTTGAACATGGTTTTTATGTGGTTCGATTTACGAGGAAAGAGGATTACGAGATTGCACTAGAAAATGGACGTTGATAATGGGACACTACCTTGCAGTCCGCAAATGGAAGCCATTTTTCCAGCCGGAGTCTAAGAAGATTGCTACCACACTTGCCTGGGTACGCTTCTCTAGTCTCTCGTTGGAAATTTTTAGGGAGCACCTTTTGATGAAACTGGGCAACTTGGTTGGAAGAGCTGTTAAGATTGACCCCAAGACTGCCTTTAATGAAAGAGGGAGATTTGCACGAGTCTGTGTAGAAGTGGATCTTGAAAAGAGACTAAAATCGTCAGTGGTGATAAATGGACGGAGGTACAAGATAGAGTACGAGGGATTACAACAAATCTGCTACTGTTGTGGTAAATTTGGACATAGTAAGGAGGCATGCCCTGCTGCTCTTGCTGAGGAACAAGCCAATGCAGAACCTGGTACAACTGACATACAAGTGCAAAAACAACAAGGACCCACAACAGAAAACCCCTATGGTCCTTGGATCTAGACGTAGAAGATGGGCACCAGTCAAGGGAAAAGGAGCACAGATACCCCAAGCATTGGATGCTAGAATGGAGCAGAGAGTGGAACCCATGGATCAAACCAGAGAGGATGAACTATCAGAACCCAATTGATTGTTAACCAGGGGTCGAATCCAGCCCAGGATACTCAACCTTCTGGGTAAAGATTTTTGGCTCTGGTAGATGAGGAAGTTGATACAGGGGATATACCGGAAGTGGTAAAGGATTAGGGAGACTTTCAGACAGATTGAGTCACACGGAGGACAGGCTACGAAAAAGGAGGTACACAAATCGACCTCCTCTCGAACATACACAAAAAATATGAAAAATACATCAACAGCTACAGGAGGTAGCAGCAGTAAACAAGGAGCAAAATCAACTAAGGGAAGCAATAGACCCAACCAGAGTCTGTTTGATTTGAGCAGAGGCAGAGACCAAGGCCCTGACTTGGGGATTCAAGGGCACCAAATGAAGAGATCAGCTAACAACAATCAAAAAAACGTGGCTAGGGGAGCTCCAACTGATATGTCTAATGGTCCTAGGCAACAGCCAGCCCTGCTACTCAAGGTAATCAGGTTCGAATTCTTAGTAGAGATGCACCCCCACCACAACAGCAGAGAGAGCACATCAAATCTGATCCACCGGATGGTAGGACAACTCAGCAGTCAGGTGGCTTATCTAACACCATTCTAGATGATAATCCACTTTTTGAGGTTGAAGTGAGTGTAGCTCAACCCTCAACCCCTTTTTCTCATTAGTTCTTAATGAAGATTTTGAATTGGAATTGTAGAGAAGCCTCTTCTAGTGGCTTTTTGAGACACCTTAAATCTATTTTAAAGGATACTAGACCTGATATCCTATACCTGATGGAGACCAGAAGTTCAAGTGTGAGGGCTGAGGAGATCTTGCATAGAACGCATTTCACTGATCTCTTTGTTGTTGAAGCAAGGGGATATGCAGGAGGACTATGGTGCTTCTGGGTTATTGCAGAAACTCCTTTACAATACATCTCGTACACGAATCAGTCTCTATCAATGACAGTGATTAATGGAGGAGATGTGGACTGGATCTTGACTATGGTCTATGCTTCCCCCATAGCTAGTGCTAGAAATGAATTTTGGAGCTATCTCCACAGACTTTACAATATCTTCAGAAAACCTTGGTGCTTGGTGGGAGATTTCAACCAGGTAGTCTTTCAGAGGGATAAGCAGGGTGGTAGACCTGTGGGTGGTTTTAACAGAGCTCAATTTTGGTCCATGCGGCAACACTGTGAGCTCCTAGAGGTGCCCTTTCAAGGACCCTGATTTACTTGGGAAGGGACCACTTATGAAAATCACAAAATTCACCAGAGACTTGATCAAGGGTGGAGTAACTCTGAATGGATGGGGAAGTTTGAAAATGCTCTGATCAAACACTTGCCCAGAGTACATTCTGATCATAATCCCATCTTGCTTGATACCGATTTCAGAGTTAACATCAAAAGAAGAGAGAACGTCTTCTTCTTTCAGAGAGCATGGATGGAGCATTCTGATTTTGAGGAATTTGTCCATGCTACTTGGGATGAAGGATTGAGTATGACATGATTCATAAGTTTGCCAAGGCAGCTGTCTCTTGGAATCAGCAGGTTTTTGGTCACATCTTCCACAGAAAAAAGGCTTATCTGACCAGAATTCAGGGGATTGAACGGAGTTTGGACAGAGCCCCTTCCAACTTCCTATCCACTCTCCATGCCCAACTGAATATGGAGCTTGATGACATACTAATTCAGGAGGAGATCTATTGGCATCAGAGGTCCCAACTCAAATGGATAGTTGAAGGTGATAGTAACTCCCACTTCTACCACTTAACTGCCATCAAGAGAAGACAAAAGAGAAATATAAGCTGCCTTAAAGATGATCAGGGTACTTGGATCTTTGATGCGTCTACTTTGGAGAATATGGTGAGAAACTTCTATGTTGAGCTGTACAAATCAGAATCCCCTGATGCTAATACAAGGTCCAACATACACTTTCCTAGACTGTCTGACTCTGACATCCTTCTGCTCAATAGAAATGTAACTTATAAGGAAGTGGAGGATGCCTTGTTTGAGATGGGAAATTTTAAGGCTCCGGGTCCGGATGGCATACCTGCAGATTTTTACAAGAAATGTTGGCCCATGGTCCATGAAACTCTTACACATTTTGTTGTTCAGGCCTTTGAAGAAGGTAAGTTTGATGTCAGGCTTAATGAGACTGTGATATCTCTGATCCCCAAAGCAAATCCTCCTGAAAAGGTATCACAGTTTAGACCTATTGCTATGACAAATGTGTGTGTGAAGCTCATATCCAAAGTGATAGCTAATAGACTTCAGTTGGTTACTGGTAAACTGGTGAGTCATTCTCAGTCAGCTTTTATTCCAGGGAGGGGCAGCACTGGTAATATTATCCTTGTTCAGGAAGCCCTGCATCACTTTAAGCAGAAAACTGGCAGAAAGGGTGATTGATGAGCGTTGTTTTCACCAAACAAATTTATAAGATACTCAAGACAACGGTGACTAAACAAGCTCTCTAACCGGCAGTGGACCGGGTCGATTGCTAGTAAAGCTACAGGAGTCCGAGGTCGAACCCAAAGGACAAGTGTATGTGAGTACCAAAGTGAACTTAAAACTTAGTCTAGGCAAACCAATGTTCAAAGAGGTTAATTACTACAACGACTAATAAAACGAATACTAACAAAGTTTAACTAAGGGAGAAGGACATAGCCGAACCATGATCCAAATGGCTAATTTCAACCCCAAGGATAGACAAAACCGGGAGTGTGCAATATAACAAACGAACTCTTGCATTCAATTTCACGGGTGCAAACTCCTAAACCCGGTGTTAGTGTCTGAACAACTCTCTCCCAACACCTTATGCTATGTTAACTACCCTTCCTAAGGAAAATTCACTAACAAGGCATGTCTTGCACTAGAGCCGCATGATATAAACCTCGTTATGGAAACAAGTCCGAAATCATTCGATCGAAGTTACTACCGATTCATACTCACCAACGTACTCCATCGAACATCTTAACGAGAATGTGTCAAAGCAGTAAACCGAAGTTTTACCTAATCCATGGTCTACCCGGGAGACTCTGTGAAACAACTTGTCATCGTTGGCTCAAGAACCACCCGGCACTTCATAGTTCAACCCCGGGGTCTAAAACTAAACTACACTAATCTAAACTACCACATTCAAGTTATTATGTTGATAATAATACATCGATGAGCGCGGGCCTGAATTCACGACCTAAAACTCGGTACGTTTTACCTCCCGATCCTAGAACCCCTTTTCCCAACACCCCTCTCTCTGAACAACTCTCAAGAGTGGTGTTGTGTGATTTTGACCTAGGTTGTCAATCTAGTCCAAATCCATTATAACAAGTTCTAAGACGTGAAAAATGCAAGAAACAACAATAAAAAGCACTACCCACTCCCAATTTCATCACCGAAAAGGTGATTTCACCAAATTTCACATGACCCGGCTATGAAGAGGATTTAGCTACTCATTATACTAGTTAAAATGCAATGTAAGTAGTAAATAAGAGACATAACAAGCATAAGAGAGAAGAAATTCACCATTAATTGCAGAAATTCGAGTTGAGCTCCAAAAAGTACGACAATGGAGATTCACCAAAAAGGAGGTGACTTGTTGTTTGGAATTGAAATCTAAGCTAAGAAATGGAATAATCGAGTTATGTTTATGCTAATTTATGCTAAGAGAATGTGTTACAAACTACTACAAAAATCGAGCAAGAAGGGGGCTAGGGTTTGGAGAAGAGGAGAAGTTCCTCCTTGAAATGGAAGTGAGGGGTATTTATAGTGCAGCAGAAAAAATCGCAGAATTTGGCCCTGGACGCCAGTTGGACGCCCTCTGGACGCCAGTCCAGGGCTTCGACGCCACCACCCGAGGAATGCAAGAAATGGAAGCTTGTTCTTGAGTGGACGCTCGTCCAGAATGGCCTTTAGTATTTCCACCATAACTTCACTTCTAGGGATCCAAATGAGATGATTCAAGATGCATTGGAAAGCTGATTCACTCCTCTACAACTTTCATCAAGACAACTTTTCCTGAAAATGCCTCCAAGTGTGACCAAAATGCCCATTAAGTGACTGGTTCTGCTTTGAATCGCTTGGACGCCCGTCCACTGAAGATCTCAACTCTCTGAATCAAATTTGGCATTCTGGACGCCCGTTTGCACATCTTGGACGCCCGTCCACATCCCCGGACGCTCGTCCACTTTTCCGGACGCTCGTCCACTTGAAGTCTCAACTCTCTGCATCAAAAAAGGCACCCTGGACGCCAGTTCATATTTCTGGACGCCAGTCCAGAACCCAGCTCCAGTATTTTGCTCATAACTTCACTTCTAGGGCTCCAAATGAGGTGATTCAACATGCGTTGGAAAGCTCTTTCAATCCTCTACAACTTTCATGAAGACCACAAGTCCAGAAAATTCCTCCAAGTGTGGCTAAAATGCCCATGAAGTGGATGGTTCCGGTTTCGTCGATGATTCTTCACTCCACTCTTGTGCTACGAACATGTCCCTTTGTCCAAAACATCACCTTCCGGGTCCTCGAGTCACCTAGGCCCTACAACATCATAAACGAACAAGACACACAAACCATTCCGGAGGGTAAAGGTGCTCGGAATGAGGTTAATATCAATAAAAAGAGGTAGTAAACCATCAAAGCGACGGAATTACTCCCCGTGCTATAAACTCACGATATTACCCCAAAGATGGTCTAAATACACCAAGAAACATGCTAAAAGTGGGATAAACGGGGGTAGAAAATGCACCGGAATCACGTAAAGTTGACTCCCATCACCACCCCACACTTAGCCTTTGCTCGCCTCGAGCAAATTAGGCGTTTTAAAACCAACCAAGGGATTCAACTTTGTGATGTAGGTGCTACTACTCACACTCTCGAGGTAACCACAAAGTAAGAAAAATGAACATAAACACAACGGTGCAACATTATCAAGAAAATGGAGTGTGTGTGGTGCCAAGCTAAAACCAAGTGCTCAAAATGATTGTCGGGGCTTGAATCCCAACCAAACGCCTACCAACCGTCTCATAATCACTAGCCTCTCCACTAATCAAGGTCACTAAGTTTGGACACGATCGAGCAGGACTTGAAGGGTTATAATGTTAGGCTAGGGTAATTTTGGTTAATCGAAAAGGGTATTTTGGGAACTGGAGAAAAAGAAGTACGAGTGAACCTAATCAACACATGTACCACTTCATTTCTATCATACAAACCACCAAAACTCCTTTTTGATCATTTTTAACATTTTGGGAACCATAGGATACTAATACACCCGAACTCATTGCCAAACTCGACTATGTTTCAAGCGTCATGAGGTGAGTCCGAGCACACTAGCACCTATCTCACTATCCCAACTCTAACATCATAAAAGCAACTTTTGAGCTCAACACTTTTGACTCCAACCCTTTATTTCTATATACATCAAAGTTTATTTGGATTTTTTTTTTTTTTTGAAAGAAAAGATAGAAAAAGAGATTTTCTTTTCTTTTGGCCCAAAAACCGAACACCAAGCCCAAACGAGCTCCTCAACACTTTATAGCTCAAAACGAGAAACAACAACCCAACTAGAAACATCATCTCCCCCACCCCACACTTGCCTTAGCAAGTGTGGTCTAACAAAAGACTAAGTCCACTCGTAGGGTAAAAATGAAGGAAATGTGACCATAATTAAGGCTCAAGGGTAGGTTTCTGACTAAGTAACAAAACGGCTACAAAGCGAATGGTGGTCGGGCCATTCTATCAAGGCTGAGAGGGGCTACGAAGGGAAAATGTTCGGGTTTAGGCTTATTTGGCTATGGTAGGGTCAAAAAGAATGCCAGGACCGTCATCCCGTGTCCTACTTAGGTGAACCTCAAACATTTCGCCTCGAGACTAGTGATATGAAAGGTGGTAGCAATCAAATTGTGCACAAAGTGTAGCTTTCGTGAAATTAATAAACCCCATTCTCAACATAATATCAAACCACAATGCATATGTTCGGGATCCCGACTAAGGTGATTACCACTCGATTGTGAGAATAACACATACAAAACACGAGTGAAAATCCTTGAAAAATTTTAAAAATTACCCAAAATCGACTCGAGCCCGATCATAGGCTAAGCATACCACATTCATAGCACATTTAACAATCAATACCAAGAAAACGGCTAAGTCTCCCCACCCCACACTTAAACGAAACACTGTCCTCAGTGTGTGAGTGATAAAAAGAGTAAAAAGACTTAGCTGTTTGACCGTAACCCGGCAGAAAGGTGCACTTGTAGCCCACGTGACATCTTCTAGTAAGCTCCATCTCGAGTATCTCAAACCATAAAAACAAAAACCAAGGAAAACACATGCACGGGAAAAGTCCACGTGCCAAAAGATGGTGATAGATACGAGATATATAAAAATAGAAGCCATGCCACAAACAAAGTATCAAAGCACATCGACCATACTAGACGGAATCACACTGGATGTAAAGATAATCAAAAGAAACACAGAGCATCCATGCATAAAATAAGGCCACAGAGGCTCACATGAAAACACTCCCGTCTAAGTACAAAAGCCAAAACTAACATGAAGCTCTCACCACAACCTCTCTTTTTCAAGACAAAACTCTCCCCTCTTGCAACCAAAAACTACTCCAAACACATAATTATTACCAAAAAGGTGGGTTGCCTCCCACAAAGCGCCTTTGTTTTATGTCGTTGGCTCGACATAATGACTTATATGGTGCCAACTTTTTCAAAGTTATACCGTTGGCAGGGGCGAGGAAAGGATAGAAAGAACGGATGATGGGGCAAAGATTATACGAGTCAAGGTTTATAGTCCATGACAAGACTTGCACGATTCATCACATGGCACGGGGTCTTCAAGGGTCACTATCTCCAAGGCTTCATCAAAGGGTAGTCTCTCATACTTTTTCAATCTCAAGCCGTTTGTGGTGAAAGTACCAAACTTGGGGTGAGTGATTTCGATAGCTCCGGACGGATAAACTTTAGACACTACGTAAGGACCGGACCACCTAGACTTCAACTTCCCTTGGAATAAATGGAGACGGGTATTATAGAACAAGACCTCATCGCCCTCATTAAAAATACGAGGTTTGATCAACCTATCATGAAGCAATTTGGTCTTCTCCTTATACTTCGTCGAAAGATCATAAGCTCTAAGGCGGAATTCATCCAATTCATTCAATTGAGCCATTCTTCTCTCACCAACTAAGGTGTCATCGAGATTTAGCATTTTGATGGCCCAATACGCCTTATGTTCTACTTTCACGGGGAGGTGGCACGACTTTCCATAAACTATCATGTAGGGAGACATGCCTAAAGGTGTCTTAAAAGCGGTCCTATGGGCCCAAAGTGTGTCGTCTAGTTTCAACGACCAACTCTTAACATTCACATCCACCGTCCTTTCCAAGATACGCTTAATACCTCTATTTGTGACCTCGACTTGGCCACTCGTTTGAGGATGGTAAGCGGTCCCTAACTTATGCTGCACCCCATACTTTTCCAAAAGTTTATCGAACGGCTTGTTCGCAAAATGACTCCCATTATCACTTATGATTGCCCTAGGGACTCCAAACCTACAAAAGATGTTTTTCTTTAGAAACCGGATAACAACCTTCCTATCATTAGTAGGTGAGGCCAAAGCCTCAACCCATTTCGACACATAATCGCAAGCGACTAGGATGTACTTGTTACCGCACGAGGAAGGATAGGGTCCCATGAAATCAATGCCCCAAACATCAAAGACTTCACAAACAATGATTGGTTTTTGAGGCATCTCATTCCGCCTAGAAACACGACCGGACCGTTGACAAGCATCGCAAGACTTCACATATGAATGAGCATCTCGGAATAGAGTGGGCCAATATAGCCCACTTTGCAATACTTTCAAAGCGGTCCTCTCACCCGAAAAATGGCCCCCGGCCTCTTTATCATGACAGAACGACAACGTGCTTACAATCTCACCCTCGGGGATGCATCTTCTCATAATACCATCCGGACACAACCTATACAAGTAGGGGTCCTCCCACACATACTTACCCACCTCACTAAGAAATTTACGTCTTTGATTCGAGTCAAAATCGGGATCTATGAAACCACACTCATGATAGTTGACAAATGGTGCGAACCACGGACTACCCTCCTTACCAACTTTTAGAAAATTTCCCTTTTTAACCGGTAAGATAGTGTCGATAGCATAGAGTTGCTCATGAGGGAAGAAATCGTTTATCTCTCTTTGGGCACTAAGCAACTCTTCATTAAGCTCCATACGACTTAAGTGGTCCGCAACAACATTTTCACATCCTTTCCTATCACGGATCTCAAGGTAAAACTCTTGCAAGAGCAAGATCCACCTCAAAAGGCGGGGCTTGGCATCTTGCTTGGCAAAGAGGTACCGCAAGGCGGCATGATCCGTGTGGACAACTACACGAGAACCAATAAGATAAGACCGAAATTTATCAAAAGCAAAGACAACGGCTAAGAGCTCTTTTTCTGTGGTGGTGTAATTCTGTTGGGCGGGATTCAAGGTATGGCTTGCGTAGGCTATGGGCTTAAAAATCTTCTCAATCTTTTGACCGAGCACCGCACCAACCGCGGTGTCACTCGCGTCACACATTAATTCAAATTCTTGGTCCCACCTTGGGGCAACTAAGATCAGAGCGGAAACAAGCAATTGCTTGAGCATTGTGAATGCCTCAATGCAAGCTTGGTCAAAATCAAACGGGACGTCTTTTCCAAGAAGAAGAGTAAGAGGACGGGCTATTTTCGAAAAGTCTTTGATGAATCTACGATAGAACCCCACGTGACCTAGAAAGCCCCTAAGAGTTTTTAGGTTGGTGGGTATAGGAAGCTTATCTATCGCCTCTACCTTAGCCTTATCGACTTCTATACCCTTGCTAGATATCTTATGACCTAAGACTATTCCCTCCGTAACCATCAAATGACACTTTTCCCAATTCAACACCAAATTCGTTTCCTCACATCTACTCAACACTTTCTCCAAATTATTAAGACATTCCTCAAAGGAATCACCAAACACACTAAAATCATCCATGAAGACCTCTAAAAATTTTTCAATCATATCCGCAAAAATAGCAACCATGCACCGTTGGAATGTCGCGGGTGCATTACACAACCCAAACGGCATCCTACGGAACGCAAATGTGCCATAAGGACAAGTATAAGTAGTCTTCTCTTGATCTTCTAAGGACACATGTATTTGATAATAACCACTGAACCCATCAAGAAAACAATAAAAAGCATGACCACTCAATCTTTCAAGCATTTGATCAATAAAGGGGAGGGGGAAATGGTCTTTTCGGGTTTGGTCATTTAACTTACGGTAATCAATGCAAACTCTATGACCACTTACCAACCGCATAGGCACTGCCTCTCCTTTTTCATTAATTTGAATGGTCATACCTCCCTTTTTTGGCACCACTTGAGTGGGGCTCACCCACTCACCGTCTGAGATGGCATAAATGATTCCAAGCTTCAACATTGTGATCACATCTTTCTTCACCACCTCTTGAAGATGTGGGTTGAGCCTTCTTTGAGGTTGTCTTACCGGTTTGGCTCCATCTTCCAATATGATTTTGTGTTGGCATATGGTGGGGCTTATACCCTTGAGATCACACATCTTCCACCCAAAAGCACGTTTGTGCTTTCTAAGCATGTCTACCAATTGTTCTTCCCGCAAAGATGTTAGTGTGGCGGAAATAATCAAAGGAAGTAATTCATCGCTTTCAAGAAAAACATACTTTAAATGGGGTGGAAGCGGCTTCATCTTCAAATCCTTGGGTGGGTCTTCAATTGAAGGCTTGTCTAGCTCCCCTTCAAGACCAAGATCAATTTCCTCTCTCCATTGTTTGCCCAAATAAGCTATCTCTTCAAGCTCCATCACTTCATCTTCCAACTCTTGCTTTTCATCAATCACCTCTCTTTCTCTTGGTATGCATTCATCGGATTTATCTTTGTACTCCTGCACGTTAACATGTTCCAAAACACAAGAATCTACAACGTCAACGGAAAAACAGTCCCCGGCGCTCTCCTTGGGGTGTTTCATAGATTTATACACATTCACCGCGACTTTTTCCTCACCGACTCTCAAAATGATCTCTCCACTAGCGACATCTATTAAAGTCCTCCCGGTGTTCAAGAAGGGACGTCCTAACAACAATGGTGTTTTGGAGTCCATCTCCATATCTAAAACCACAAAATCCACCGGAAAGGCAAACTTGTCAACTTGTACGATCACATCTTCTATCACACCCATAGGCTCTCGAATGGATCTATCCGCCATTTGGAGTGTCATCCCCGTTGGCTCTAACTCTCCTAGGTCTAGACTCTCATAAACGGCACGGGGCATCAAACTCACACTAGCCCCTAAATCACACAAGACACTAGGGAAATGAGTCTCACCAATAGTCACGGGTATAGTAAAACTACCCTTATCTCTCACTTTTGGGGGAATTTTAGATTTGGCATCAAAGATGGCGGAACACTCTTCATTCAAACAAACAACCTCGTTCATCTTACTCTTATTAGTAAGCAACCCTTTTAAAAATTTGCAATAGGAAGGCATATTGGCAAGTGCCTCAAGAAAAGGGATATTCAAATCAATCTTTCGCAAAATTTCGATGAAACGAGTTTGTGCCTTATTTAAACAACTTTGCCTGTGACTTTTAGGGGGATAAGGGAGAGTACTCAAATCAAAGTCTTTAAGTGGAGGAGGAAGTATACCTTTCTTACCTTTGGCGCGAGGGGAAGATGGCTCTTTCATCGGCTCCTTTCCTTCCCTTCTTGTAGGTGCTTCCTCTTTCACATCGAGTACCACATAATCGCCCCTAGCTTGTGCCTCTCTCATTTCAACTTCCTTTCTCTTGGCCAATTCTTCATGGTTGGTCTCATCCTCAATCTCATCAATGTCACCATCCATGGCTCCCCTCTCGGTCTCAATTGGAGCTTTTCTTTCTTTGTCCTCCCATAGGACTCTTTTTGCACCACTTGTTCCCAACACCTTACCACTTCGAGTTTCAATGGCGCTTACATTCCTTGGATTTTTCTCGGTGTTACTTGGTAAGCCGCCTTTTAAATGTACATTCTCCACCATTTGATGCTGTTGAGTCTCAAGATTCTTGATGGCGGATCCAAATTTGAGGTCCATCTCAAGGATCGCCTTTTTCATGTCTTTCATCTCCTCAAGAACCTTGGTTAATTGTTCCGCTAAGACATCGGTTGCACTCTTTTGAGGTATAGGTGCCAAAGGTGGGGGGTTTTGATAAGGATTAGGACCTTGTTGATTGTACCCCCCATGTGGTTGCCTTTGGTGAGGTGGTTGATAAAATTGCCCTTGAGAAGAATGACCTTGTGTCGGACCTTGTCGATAACTTTGGTTTTGGTTCCGGTTCCATCCTTGGTTGTTATTATTTCTCCAAGAACCATCACCTTGTTGTCCATAGTTCCCACCTTGGCCTTGTCCCACAAAGCTCACATCTTGCGGTTCCTCGAATGTCATACTTAAATCCACAGGTTCCATTTGCCCCGCATTCAATTGTCCTAAGGCGTAGGCATTCATCAGAGATTGTTGCATTGACTTCGCATTCGCCACTCCGGTACCGGCTTGAGGTGCTACTTGAGCTTTCATCGGCACAGTTGTTGGTGGTGTATTTGGGGAGGTGCAATTCATAGCCGAGTGTTCTCCACCACAAAGTTGACATAACCGGGCCTGCTTGTTATCCAAAGCCAAATCATTCATTTTTTGTTCCATGGCTAACACCTTATTATGCAACTCGGAATTTCTTTCGGGTTCATCTACCATGGCGGTCACAAGTGGCTTTTTATGCCTCAATTGCCTTCTTCCCGAACTCCATTGCCTATTGTTCTCACAAATCCTCTCAATGGTGGCCAATGCCACATCCGGTGCTACATCCATGATAGATCCCCCACATGCCCCATTCAATTGTTGCATAGAATTACCATCCAAATTCCTATAAAATAGATGTACTTGATCCCATGCTTCGAATCCATGTTGGGGACATTTCCGTAACATAGTCTTGAACCGATCCCATGCCTCAAATAAGTCTTCACCCAATAGTTGCTCAAAGTTAGAAATGTCGGATTTTAAGTCAAGTGCCTTCGATGGTGGAAAGTACTTAAGCAAGAATGTGCTTGCAACTTGTTCCCATGTGTGGAGGGAGTCATGAGCCAAACTTGAATACCACTCCTTCGCTTTTCCTTTTAGAGCAAAAGGGAACAAAAGTAGCCTAACCGCTTCCTCACCAACCCCATTTATCTTCACTGTTTTGCAAACCTCAAGGAAATTATTGATGAAGGTGTTCGGATCATCCGTCGCCTTTCCTTCAAATTGAGCATTGTCCCCAAGTAAATGCCAAACATGTTGCCTTATCTCCAAGTTATTAGCCGCAACGGCCGGCACTCGAATAGGACTATGACCCGTGGTAGCCATTGGGGTCACATAATCTCTACAAAGTCTCACCGGTCGATTTCCCGCTTGGTTTATTTGAGCTTGTGGTGCATTCGGTTGAGGGTTCACTATGGGATTTGGTTGAGGATTGGCTTGAGGGATAAATTGTTGAGCATAGGGATTGGCCATTTGAGGATATTGGTTCATCATGGGATTCATCATGGGATTGAATTGGGCCATTTGCATCATCATTTGTTGATATTGTTGAAGGAATTGGGGGTCCATTTGTGGAGATTGTTGTTGTTGTTGAGGTGTAACAACAGGATTGGGAATTTGTTGAGTTTGGAGGGGGATATTGGTACGTTGGTGGAAATGATGGCTTAATGGAGCACTACGCGTAACATTCCCTTCTCTAGGTAAGGATTCCATTCGTGGGGGAGGTAAGTTACTTTGACCTTGACCTTGAGTATGTCCTTGGTCTTGATGCAAACTTGTTTCTCCAAACGGATCGGCATTGTCCTCTTGATTCAAACCCCTACCAAAATTAGGGTCTTCATTTACCACAGCCATACTCGAAGTTTCGAACTAGAGTCTTCACTTTCCAAATCTTGATTCACTTCTTCAACTAGAATACCCTTCTTCCGCAAAGCGTTTTGGTGTCTAGCCAAAGCTTCAATTTCGGGATTGTATGGAAGTAGTGGTTCCTTAGAGCTTCGGGTCATAAACTACAAAAACAAACAAACAACAAGAAAACAGTAAAATAAAACCTAGGCCCAAGCCTTCGGTTCACTTGCAAGATATCACAAAATAGCACACTATGTCCCCGGCAATGGCGCCATTTTGATGAGCGTTGTTTTCACCAAACAAATTTATAAGATACTCAAGACAACGGTGACTAAACAAGCTCTCTAACCGGCAGTGGACCGGGTCGATTGCTAGTAAAGCTACAGGAGTCCGAGGTCGAACCCAAAGGACAAGTGTATGTGAGTACCAAAGTGAACTTAAAACTTAGTCTAGGCAAACCAATGTTCAAAGAGGTTAATTACTACAACGACTAATAAAACGAATACTAACAAAGTTTAACTAAGGGAGAAGGACATAGCCGAACCATGATCCAAATGGCTAATTTCAACCCCAAGGATAGACAAAACCGGGAGTGTGCAATATAACAAACGAACTCTTGCATTCAATTTCACGGGTGCAAACTCCTAAACCCGGTGTTAGTGTCTGAACAACTCTCTCCCAACACCTTATGCTATGTTAACTACCCTTCCCTAAGGAAAATTCACTAACAAGGCATGTCTTGCACTAGAGCCGCATGATATAAACCTCGTTATGGAAACAAGTCCGAAATCATTCGATCGAAGTTACTACCGATTCATACTCACCAACGTACTCCACCGAACATCTTAACGAGAATGTGTCAAAGCAGTAAACCGAAGTTTTACCTAATCCATGGTCTACCCGGGAGACTCTGTGAAACAACTTGTCATCGTTGGCTCAAGAACCACCCGGCACTTCATAGTTCAACCCCGGGGTCTAAAACTAAACTACACTAATCTAAACTACCACATTCAAGTTATTATGTTGATAATAATACATCGATGAGCGCGGGCCTGAATTCACGACCTAAAACTCGGTACGTTTTACCTCCCGATCCTAGAACCCCTTTTCCCAACACCCCTCTCTCTGAACAACTCTCAAGAGTGGTGTTGTGTGATTTTGACCTAGGTTGTCAATCTAGTCCAAATCCATTATAACAAGTTCTAAGACGTGAAAAATGCAAGAAACAACAATAAAAAGCACTACCCACTCCCAATTTCATCACCCAAAGGGTGATTTCACCAAATTTCACATGACCCGGCTATGAAGAGGATTTAGCTACTCATTATACTAGTTAAAATGCAATGTAAGTAGTAAATAAGAGACATAACAAGCATAAGAGAGAAGAAATTCACCATTAATTGCAGAAATTCGAGTTGAGCTCCAAAAAGTACGACAATGGAGATTCACCAAAAAGGAGGTGACTTGTTGTTTGGAATTGAAATCTAAGCTAAGAAATGGAATAATCGAGTTATGTTTATGCTAATTTATGCTAAGAGAATGTGTTACAAACTACTACAAAAATCGAGCAAGAAGGGGGCTAGGGTTTGGAGAAGAGGAGAAGTCCCTCCTTGAAATGGAAGTGAGGGGTATTTATAGTGCAGCAGAAAAAATCGCAGAATTTGGCCCTGGACGCCAGTTGGACGCCCTCTGGACGCCAGTCCAGGGCTTCTGGACGCCAGTCCACCTGAGAAATGCAAGAAATGGAAGCTTGTTCTTGAGTGGACGCTCGTCCAGAATGGCCTTTAGTATTTCCACCATAACTTCACTTCTAGGGATCCAAATGAGATGATTCAAGATGCATTGGAAAGCTGATTCACTCCTCTACAACTTTCATCAAGACAACTTTTCCTGAAAATGCCTCCAAGTGTGACCAAAATGCCCATGAAGTGACTGGTTCTGCTTTGAATCGCTTGGACGCCCATCCACTGAAGATCTCAACTCTCTGAATCAAATTTGGCATTCTGGACGCCCGTTTGCACATCTTGGACGCCCGTCCACATCCCCGGACGCTCGTCCACTTTTCCGGACGCTCGTCCACTTGAAGTCTCAACTCTCTGCATCAAAAAAGGCACCCTGGACGCCAGTTCATATTTCTGGACGCCAGTCCAGAACCCAGCTCCAGTATTTTGCTCATAACTTCACTTCTAGGGCTCCAAATGAGGTGATTCAACATGCGTTGGAAAGCTCTTTCAATCCTCTACAACTTTCATGAAGACCACAAGTCCAGAAAATTCCTCCAAGTGTGGCTAAAATGCCCATGAAGTGGATGGTTCCGGTTTCGTCGATGATTCTTCACTCCACTCTTGTGCTACGAACATGTCCCTTTGTCCAAAACATCACCTTCCGGGTCCTCGAGTCACCTAGGCCCTACAACATCATAAACGAACAAGACACAGAAACCATTCCGGAGGGTAAAGGTGCTCGGAATGAGGTTAATATCAATAAAAAGAGGTAGTAAACCATCAAAGCGACGGAATTACTCCCTGTGCTATAAACTCACGATATTACCCCAAAGATGGTCTAAATACACCAAGAAACATGCTAAAAGTGGGATAAACGGAGGTAGAAAATGCACCGGAATCACGTAAAGTTGACTCCCATCAGTGATATGATGTTAAAGATAGATCTGGAAAAGGCCTACGATAGAGTTGACTGGAATTTTCTTGAGATGGTCTTATCTGAAATAGGTCTCAGCCAAAAAATTGTTGATCTTATCATTTCTCCCTTCGCACTTCAAGACTGAGAATCTTGTGGAATGGCAGTGTCCTAAGTCCCATCCAACCTGAACGGGGGCTTAGACAAGGAGATCCTTTGGCCCCTTACTTGTTTGATTTGTGTATGGAATGCCTTAGCCAACAGATTGATAAAGCTGTGACTATAGTGTTGAAATAGTGTCCTAAACCCAATCGGGTTGGACCGGATCCGACCGGATCGGATCATTTCTACTATTTCTTTATGCTTATATATAGATTAAATGGCTTTTCTGTTATCATATATATGTTCTTTTAAAGAACCAATTATGAATTGTTATATGATAACGTCCTTAGTATTAAACTGTGATAGAGAAACCATGATAGGCGATTATGGTTGATGAGATCTCTAATCACTTTAATAAGTTTGATACTTAAATGTCTCTAGGCTGATGTACTATTAAACATGGCATTGATAGTATAAACAGACTAGCACGTATTAGATGTCTTCTGTCTTTAAGGGCAGGGATAGATCTCGTCTATCGAAGTGTAGAGACACTTGGACTGTACGTGGACGTGTATTAGAGAATGCGTACGTTAGACTGACTCACTTACACGGATAAGTGTCACACTATGTGACGGTTGTGTAATTATCCTTAGGACCGGAGTCTTCATGGCATCACGGTGTGGATTGTCATGCTTTGACACTATTGAGGTTTCCCCTAGCCACGGGCGATCATGCGGTAGTGATTGGGTGTGATACTGAAGCATGCGGAGTATACATGATTGGTCGTCCGGGAATCGCGTATCCTATGATTGGGATCGAATATCCGAAATGGCCTTCTTATAAGGAATATCTTACTCTCGTGAATCTTTGCAAAGTGGGAGTAAATGAGTTACTTCGAGAGAGCATGATATCCAGATTATAAGATACGGTCGTTAATGTTTGACACTCGACGTAAGACCGTATGGATATTATTACAGCGATAGGATTGTAAGTTACACGGTAACTGTTTCACATGAAAGGTAGTAGTCATTGCATTTGACTCTTCCGATGATTAGGGGTCACGGTGTATTGCTCGACGCTATCCTGTGATCGTTGGGCATGAATGGCATTTTCATAATTTGCACTTTGTGTCTACGGCCAACATATTCGGAAGCCTATCGGGTCACACACATAAGAACATCTAGCCGGATTAAAATGTGGTTATAGATGATAACCAAATAAGGAAAGAATTTATCTCGTACTATAAAGGTTATAGTGATAAGTTAATATGGTGGTATTTATTTATTATGAATAAATTAAATACAAGATATTAATAGTATTACATTAATTAAAGAATATTCCGGATGCCAATTTATTGGCTAAGGTGGCGCAATTTGTGTGTGTATATGATACACTTGGATTGTGCAATTTAATTAATAAGATTGCACTTGGAATGTGCTTGTGCACATTTGTTTTCAAGATATATGTATATAGATTTATATGTGTTATATATATGTGATATATACACATGTGTAAATTGATTTATGGTAATAAGATAAAGATAGTCAATATTAGATATTGACAATATCTTGGGAATATTCAATATAAGATATTGACAATATCCTAGATTTATTTAATATGAGATATTATAATAAATTAGATAAATCAATCAATTATATTTCCTTATTTTATTGGAAAAAGGTTTTCTTCTCCTCCACACTTCTTGGGGCGCCACTTTCCCTATAAATAGGAAGTGGGTGTCAAGCTCTTTTGTACAACACAATTCCAAGAACTAATAGTTCTTGTGTAAAATAGAGAGCATCCTATAGAGAGTTGGAGAGAGGGAAAAGGGCCGGTCTAGCAACCGGAGTTTTCCAATAGCAATCCATGATGGGATTCCGGTGGGGTGTTCGTGTGGACTAGCGGTAGAGGCCGAACACTTGGGCGGCTCTATGCAGAACTACTCTCCTTAGACGGTCAAAGCGTCGATCTTTTAGATCAACCAATGTAACCACCGTCTACTACTTGTTTGTTTATTGCTTAAACGAAGTCGATCCTGGTTAAAAGGAAATAAAATTTTAAGTTCCGCTGCGTTCCCGCGTAGATTTCCTAACATGCAGGAGCCTGGAAACCAATAAAAGTAAGCAGACATTTTCCTCCTTTATCCCACGTGTTTTTTGCTGATGACCTGATACTCTTTGGGGCTGCCACCGTAGACCAGGCTGACACTATGCAACGAGTTCTTAATGCTTTTTGCAATTACTCTGGACAGAAACTTAGTACTAGCAAGTCCAAGTTCCATGCCTCAAAAAATATGCCCTCCCTTCTGAAGGACCTGATTCATCAACAACTCAATATGCAACATACAGAAAATCTGGGCTCCTATCTCGGTATGCCTCTCTTACACTTTAGAGTTACCAAAGATAGTTTTCAATTTATAGTGGATAAGATGAAGAGGAAGCTGGCAAACTGGAAGATTAAATGTCTTTCAAGAGCAGGAAGGATGATTTTGGTTAAGAGTTCTCTTGCTACTCACTCTTACTACGCTATGCAGACTCTTAAATTACCCCAATCTTGCCTTGATGAAATGGAAAAGTTGTGTAGAAAATTCTTTTGGGGTGAGGAAGCTGGTGAACGCAAGCTACACACCCTTTCTTGGGATTCCCTCTGCCTACCCAAAGACTATGGTGGCTTGGGCTTCAAGAACTTGAAAAATATGAATATTGCCCTTCTAGGTAAGCTGGTGTGGCAAACCCTTGTAGATGATCAGTCCCTATGGGTAAAGACCCTGGACCAAAAGTATGGAAGTCCCTTTGAAACACCAAAAGTAACTAGCTCTCCTGTGTGGAAAAGTATTTGCTTGGCAGCAGCTGCTCTCAAGGACGGCTTTGGGGTGTCTGAGGAGAATATTATCTGGAAATCTGGGAATAATGGCAATTACTTTGTTGCAGAAGGTTATGCTTATCTATCTTCACCAACTCATGGTGCTCCTGATAATTTCTGGGAAAAGATCTGGCATTTGAAGGGACCAGCTCGTTTGAACTTTACTACTTGGCAAGCAGCTCATAATGCCTTGCCCACCATGTCATTACTTTTTAAGAGGCATGTCTCTCCCTCTGCACGTTGCATGATTTGTCACTCTGATGATGAAACCTGTCTACACGCACTCAGGGATTGTAGGACATCAAAACAAATTTGGATGAATCTTGTGCCCAGACATGAATGGTACGATTTCTTTGCCCAAGCGACACCTATTGACTGGATCCGGAAGTATTTGACTGATAGGGGTTTACATAGCAAGTGGATCTATCAATTTAGAGACATGATCTACATCATTTGGTGTTGGAGGAATAATATCCATCATGGACTCCATGAAGCTCATCCTCCGCTTCATATGATGCTCTCAAAGTCCGAGTCTCGTGTCCGAAATCTTAGACTAGCCTGGCATCTTGATACTTTTTGAATTGCTGTGTAGTTTCTCTGGTGTTTGATGTATTATGTGGCTTTCCACCTTACGTTATCAATAAATGAAGGATCGTTTTCAAAAAAATAAAAATAATAAATAAATAAAGGATAGCTTTTTTTTTTGTTTTCTGTTTTTGTTTTTGTTTTTTTTTTTTTATCTTTTATCTTTTATCTTTTTTTGAGTGGAGGGATAGTTCTGCTACAGAATAAAACTAGGATCCGAAAGTAGGGTTTTTTCCTTTACTTTTAGGGAAGATCCAAAATTAGGGTTGGACGCCTAATTTATTAATGATTTTGAAAATGAGCCAATTGCTGGGGGCTTCAATTGCGGGAATCAAGTGCAAAGTTTACATGGTTTCCCCGTTGACGCGGATTTTAACATTGGTACAGACGAGGTCATTTGCCAATTGCAAGGTTTCTGAGTTTCCAGTTGGTCCAGAAGAGAGAAAATATCCCCCTTTTATCAAGGACAAAAGTAAGGCAAAAAGGGAGTTATGGTTTGGCTCTGTATTCACCGGGGAAGTAGAAAAGAGATACCTTGACTATTTGGGTAAACTTGACTGGGAATCCTTGAATGTAAGTTGATTAAAATTAGAACTTTTGAGCATTAATAATTACTTTTGAGTATACATAATGGATCATATGATTTTCTTCATTAGACATAAAAGTAGCTGCTTTGTTTATTGCCTTGTGTTTAAATTGTGATCCATAGCCTTAAGTTTGCCTCACTAAACTCAAACTCCTGTCCTGTTTTTGTCACTGACAAAGATAATACCTTTAATAATAAACATCGACCTTTTGTTGCGACTTGTGAACGGTTCAATCCATGATTTCCACGTAAGTGAACACAGTTGTTTTGCTGGCTGAATTCTTGATTTATTCGTTGTGGTTTGCTGGCTGATGCACCTTGTTTCATGGTGTTTGCATTGATATTATGTGGAAGGCTCGTGACCTCTTTTGTTTCATCATATAAATAAAATGAAACAAAAACATCAATTTTCATCAATTTTATACGTTAAAGAATTTATTGTTTTTTATACCAAAGGAATGAAACACCCCGTTTTCATTCTAAATGAGGTTGTGGCTATGTGGATCATTTGTGATATTGTGAGCGTTGGTCTTGGTCGCCTGTTGTGACAACGGTGTCAAAGGCAGACAATGTCGATGGAGCTTTCTAGACTAAAGGGGATTCTATTCTATTACGTTGAGCGATGAAATGAGTCTATTCCGCAACCAATTTTCATTCCGTATGCACTTGAATAATTCAAATGAGTCCTTGTAGTTGATAGTTGTTGTGTTTTAAATATTAATTGTTGTTGTGTATACATCATCCTTATTTCAATTTCTTGTTGTTGCTCCATCTTGTGCTGCTTGTCTAATTTTGTGATTTTTTGTTGTCTGGGTCATAGTCTTTTCAATAGCCATTGCTTCTCCCTAAAATTTTCTTGTCTTTGACATGGCAGGGTTAACGAATAGTACAGAGTGAAATCTATTGCTGTCAAACACAAAATACATGTAACATACATATTCACCATAAATAATTGCTTTTGTGTGTGGTGTGTATGTGCATGAGTGGGTGGAGGGTTTGTTATTGAGTTTTGCTTCTATTGATCCATAGTTGTCAAGGCGCTTGCCTAGGCATGTCTAAGGGAGTGTCAAGCTCTTAGCTCCTCTAAGGTTGGTGAGGGTCGCCTCAGCAAGATGTTGTGCAAAAGGGTGTGTCCATGATGAAACTTTTGATTACTTAGTACTCTTGTCTGAGTTGATGCATGTATGGCTAATTTGATTTGTATCATTGGGTGGCTAGGACTGCGGTGCATGCTAATGTTTTGTGTGGCTGGAGTATATTGTTCTCACAAGGCATATATGTGTGTGCATTTTCTGGTCAATTGGCCTCGATTTTTAACCTTTTTCCATGATCATCTACCATGGCTAGGGGAGCCCAGGCGACCAGCCTAAGCTTTGTCTGGGCTTCACCTAGCGCTTTAACTACTATGCATTGATCTATATACATGAATGGAATGTCAATTATGACCCTACACTAGCAGAATATAATCTTCCTTTTTAACTTCAATTTGTTTTCCCTTAAAAAAAAAACCTCAATTTGTTTTTTTGTTTTGTTTTGTTGTTGTAGAATCACATCATATATTTTCCGAGAAAGCATCGAAGCAAGGATGAAAAGTGGCTGATATTTGACAAGTGGGCAGCACATCATGGCAGAAAGTACCCCTCTATTAAACTGAAGAAGATGAGATATGCAACGTTTAAGAAAAGATTGGACATGAACGATGAATGCAATTCACTATGCGATTCTACATTGGAATTGGGTAAGAAATCCGACATATTTGGTTACCCTATTACTTGTTATGTACCATGTGTTTCTCCTTATTGGTTGAAGGGCTTTCGAAAACCCTATCTTTCATTTACACCACCAGATTTCTGTGAATTAGCAGTCACTTGTAAGAAGAAGCATTTCTTTGGAAAGAAGCGTTGAAATGCCCTGTGAATAAATCCAATACCATAGGTTGTCTTTTGTATCTTTTGTGACTTGTAACATAGGTTGTCTTTGCTTTTTTTTTTTTTTTTTTTTTTTGGTGTAAACCGGATCTTTCATTAAAACTGTGAATAACTTATGCACAATGCACACAAAAGGAAAAAACATCTCTTTTGCACGTTTTAAAATATAAAAAAAACATTCATGAACTACCCCTATTAGATATGCCAAGCGATTTTCAACTTTCTTGCATTGTTAACAGCCTAGGATAGAAAAACCATCGTCGGAGGACGTTGAGTACCTGTGTGATGAATTGCTTGGTTCCGCCAATACCAAGTTCCCATAATAACCTCTCGAAATAAATACCTCCAGCTTGTAATGTCGTTTCGACCGGAGCTATCATGTATAAGACAATTATCTATCCAATCACGAGCATCATGGCTACCAAAAACCTGTCGTTGATAGCACGATGCCAATGCCTTCTTCCAAATGTTGCGAATCCATCCAAAGTCTCGAAATGTATGAAGCAGGGTTTCCTCGATCATGATCCTGACAAATCATGCAAGTATTGTCATCTAGAACGTGTCGGTAATCAAGCATCGCTAAAGTGGGCAATGCTTTCCGGCGAATAAGCCACAACAACATGTTGCCTCTTTGTGGCCCTTTAATGGACCATATATTTTTTCACCTTCGTTATTCATCCTTCGAGCAATTCATCATAAGTTGTGTATGGTAAGCAATGGCCACATCAAATTTTACGGACATCGTCGCAAGCCATTTCCGGACATCAAATTTGCTTTTTTTTGTGTAACTATTTTTAATAGTGTTTGTTTTATTGGGTAGAGACCATGATAGTTTTTATTTTTTATTTTTTATTTTGGAGTGGAACCATGATAGTATTTTGGGCATACTGTATGTTGTACTATAAATTTGATTATGTTATGAAATAACGTGTAATTGGATGTTGATTTCAAGAGTCTTTGCAAACATTCATTATTCAAATTTTTTTTAGGGTATTATTCAACATTGATCGTGACCGGAAGTCCCACCATAATCAAATATGTAAAATTGTGTTGTGCGACTCATTTTGGCACAAAGATCGAAGCTTTGCACCAACGAAGACATGACAATTTACAAAAGCGTGGGACTTCCTCAGAGCATGCCTCTTTTTTATTTGCGTAGCTTAACAAACGGAAATCAAATGACAAATTCACGCCGTGTGACATAAAGCACATGCCATTGACAAATTCACCTTTTTAATTTTTGTAGCCTAACAAACGGATATCAAATGATAGATTCACGCCGTGTGGCATAAAGCACATGCCATCGACAATTTCATCTTTTTTATTTGCATAGCCTGACAAACGAAAATCAATTGACAGATTCACGCCACCTGGCATAAAGCACATGACAGATTCATTACTAAAGGAGATATCCGAGCCCAAAAAATCACATATTTAATAATGTAGAAGACAACTGAAATGGTGACAGCTTATATGACAAGCCAAAATCTGCAACAATTTGTTTGTTTTTTTTTTGAAAACCAAAGTCTTTCATTAGAGTTTAAAAATCTGCTAGAAGGGCAGAGAATACAGTTTGGGGGGATTGGGTACCCCAGTTACAATAATCAGATAAAATTTTAAGGATAGAAAACCCTAATTTAGCAAGCCTATCAGCTGAGATATTACAATCACGTTTAATTAAGCTAAAGGTACATCCACAAAAAAGCCTCTTCATCTTCCAGATTCTAGAAACCAATGCTCCCATCGTTGTAAGGTCTTCATCATCAGATTGTAATCTAGCAATGCAAAGGGAAGAGTCGGATTCAATAGCCACTTCTCCGCTCCAGATTCTAGCAGCTTCTTTAATGCCCAGGTTGATTGCCGATAGCTCTGCAAATTCCACAGATGCTCATCCCATCGGGAACTTATTGCGTGGTGTCTTCACACGGTGCGGAGGCACCGTATGGCAGCCCCCGGACCACATAGTTTTATTCTGTATTTAAACTGTGTGGTTGTGATCGTTTCATCCGTCACTTCACCCTCAAATTCCCTCACAACACAATAACTTCCCCATCCCATCCCTAGGGTAATCTCTCCTTAAATATCCTTCATACCCTAAATGGACTAGTACATTTAATTAAGCAAAAGTTGGTATTGGGCCAAAACAAACAAGCCCAAATACATAAGTAAATTCACAAGTGCAGAATTAAATAAATAGGAAAAAAGGCGGTCCATTAAATAGCAGCATCGGGTTCAGTCAAAGGGCCTCTTCAGACTGGGCCGGGTCAGAACAGCTCGGGAGTATAGAGCCTGCATCATTTAAGCACAAAACCAATGAACATTTATAAAGATAATGATAATGTGGGCATGCAGGTACAAAATCCCAGCATGTATTGAATTCTCCTTGGTCCTTGATGGGAGTTACGGCCCCTCTTTGAATCCAGTCGAGTGGTGGGTAGTTAGTGGGGTGAGTACTTTAGGGAGACCGGGAGTGATCAATTTTTGATTGGTAGCAGGTGTGATCACTTTTCGGGGACCATATGTGTAAACCCCACCGGGAGACCGACGGAGAATTCTGGTTGAGAAACAAAGAGCGTTAATGGTAGCGCTTGGTTTTGTATTTCGGGTGAAACAAAACATTTCTTCTGATTGCTTTTTGTTTCTCACATAAAACCTTTGGAGATGGAGTAATCTACAAGAAGAAGATCAAAAAATGAAATGCATGCATACTGAAACTAAAGTCACTATAGTGTTTATTGTAAATAAAATTTTAAAAAAAAAATGGTCATGAAAAGTTCAAGCACTTAATCACAACTAGTTATACTTTTACGTAATCATTATGTATATAATACTCATAATCAATGGTGTTTCAATTTTATCGGATGTCCCCGAAAGGACGTTATAATCAAGTGTCAATAATATCACATCTCACCCGTGTTTAACTAGATGTGACAATAACATCACTCAGAAGAAAGAAAAAAAAAAAAACAGATAAGACGAAATCGATATATAGCATTATTACTGTATACAGAGATGGGTTAACCGATTTCAAACACTAAAATACAATAAAATAAAATGATGTTGACAACCTAAAATGCGAGCACATGATCAACACTATTTTCTTTTGTTTGAAAATCGAAAATAATAACCGTCAACTATAACAACTTGATTTTTTTTCTTGGATATGTTGAGAGTGATGTTAAATAAACGTAATTATTCATGAACATATTCGAGCTCGACTCGTTAAAACTCGTTTATGTTGTCGAATCGAGCTGAACATATTACAAGGTTCGTTTCATTAACAAGCGAACACAACAAATGTTTGTGAACATTCAATAGTGTTCGTGAACTCCCATATATATATATATATATATATATATATATATATATATATATATATATATATATATATATATATATATATATAAAATTTAAAATGTATGTATTAGTGATGCGCATTTGTATATTAGTTGATGTTAGTATCCTTATTATGGAGTTTTTAGGTGTGTTTTCTAGGTAAACTAGTCATATTCGAGTTTTATCACGAGCTGCGTAAATTTTTTATTTCATGAACGAGCTCGAGCTCGAATATTATACTCATGTTATCGAGTCGAACTCGAAAGAAATTGTATGTTTGTTTAACAAGCAAACGAACTCGAACATTTTCGTTTAATAAACAAGCTCAAATTCGAACCATAGATGTTTGGCTCGACTCGATTCGTAAACACCACAGAACTAGTGGGGTTTACGAACCGAGCCGAGCTGAACATCTATGATTCGAATTCCAACTCATTTATTAAACCAACATGTTCGAGCTCACTCGTTTATTAAACGAGCATACAATCTCGTTTGAGTTCGGGACGATAACATGAGCATAATATTCGAGTTTGAGCTCGAACTCGGCTCGTGAAATTCATGAAAAAGTGCCGTTCTGTACTTCAAATTCATCATATTGTTTTTAAAAGAATGATATTATAGTTTTATTTTAATTTTTTCGAGGATAAATTGGTAACAATTACATTACTCAATGTATGATGTGCTCCATCTTCTTTAATATTGTTAATGGATTTCAGCATTGTCTAGGGGTGTTCACGGATACGGTTTATCAGAAAACCGAACCGATTCGAGGGCATTTGGTTTGGTTTGGTTCGGTTCGGTTAGTACTCGGTTTCGGTTAATAATATAAAGAAACCGAAAATTTCGGTTCGGTTACGGTTAATGCTACAAATTATCCGTAACCGAACCGAATTAAAAATCGTACAATTAACCGAACCGAATTAAAAACCGAACAGAAACAGTACCGAACAAAAAAACCGTAACCGAACCGTTTATATCAACATGTATAATTAGCTTTTATAACCATAGTATTATAAATTTTTTTTAATAAAAATTGCTCATAACCGAACCGTTATCCGAACCATTTATAACCGAATGAAAAAACAAATAAAAAACCGAACCGTTTATGACCAAATAGAATTGATAAATTTTATTTCGGTTTTCGGTTATTTCGGTTCGGTTCAGTTCCCTAAAGCAAACGTTTCGGTTTCGGTTTCGGATATTTACTAATCGAAATTTTCAGTTCGGTTTCGATTACGGCCATTAACCGTACCTGTAACGGCACGTTTGGATAGATGGAATGGAATGGACTTGATTCCATTACTACGTTTGGTGCACGCTGGAATGGAATGTCAGATACTAAGGAAGATGACAGGTGACAAGTGATGGGTGGTGACGGCAGCGGGATATGAGAGGTGATTACGGTGTGTGGTAGCGGAAGCGGGTAGTTACATCGACAGGTGACGGTGGTGGGTGGTGATCGTGGTAGCGGTGGTGGCTGGTGATCGGTGGTGACTGTGGTAAGTAGTGATCGTGGTGGCGGTGAGTGATCGGTGGTGGCGGCGGTGGTGGTGGCGGTGGTGGCGGGTGATCGGTGGTGACTATGGTAGGTGGTGATAATAGTGGCGTTGGGTGATCAGTGGTGACGGCGTTATGTGGTCATCGTGGTGGCCGTTGTTGGAAAGGTGTCCTAAACCCAATCGGGTTGGACCGGATCCGACCGGTTCGGGTCATTTACAATCTATTTAGTTCATGTAATAACTTTATTATGATTAATAAAAGCACTTATGTTATTATTATATATTGTTTATCTTCATATTATTTGTTGTATATATATAGTAACGTCCCTAGTGTCAATCTGTGATAGAGAAACCATGATGGTGATTATGGTTGATGAGATCTCTAATCACTATAACAAGATTGATACTTAAATGTCTCTAGTCTTATGTGTTATCAAATAGGACATTGATATCATAATCAGACTAGCACGTATTGGATGTCTTCTATCTTTTAGAAGGTAGGGATAGATCTCATCTATCGAAGTGTAGAGACACTTAGACTGTACGTGGACGTGTATTAGAGAATGCGTACGTTAGACTGACCCACTTACGTTAAGTGTCACACTATGTGGCGGTTGTGTAATTATCCTTTTGACCGGAGTCTTCATGGCATCACGGTGTGGATTGTCATGCTTTGACACTATTGAGATTTCTCCTAACCACGGAGCGATCATACGGTAGTGATTGGGTATGATATTGAAGAATGCGGAGTATACATGATTGGTCGTCCGGGAATCGCGTATCCTATGTTTGGGATCGAATATCCGAAATGGCCTTCTTATAAGGAATGTCTAGCTCTCGAGAATCTTTGCAAAGTGGGAGTAAATGTGTTATTCCGAGAGAGCATGATATCCAGATTATAAGATACGATCGTTAATGTATCGACACTCGAGATACGATCGTATGGATATTATTATAGCGATAGGATTGTAAGTTACACGGTAACTGCTTCACATGAAAGATGGTAGTCATTGCTTTTGACTCTTCCGATAATTGGGGGTCACGGTGTGTTGCTAGACGCTATCCCGTGATCGTTAGGTATGAAGGACATTTTAGTAAATTGCACTTTGTGTCTACGGCTAACATATTCGGAAGCCTATCGGGTCACACACATATGAACATCGAGTCGGATTAAAATGCGGTTATAGTTGATAACCAAATAAGGAAAGTTTATCTCTAGACTATAAATGTTATAGTGGTAAATTAATATGGTGGTATTTATTTATTATGAATAAATAAAATACAAGATATTAATTATATATATATTATATTAATTAAAGAATTATGAGATACACTTGGATTGTGCACTTTAATTAATAAGATTGCCATAATATTAATATATGATATTAATTGATTTTTGGGAAAATAGATTTATGGTAATGAGATAATTATAATCAATATAAGATATTGGCAAAATAAATTATGATTAAAGAGATAAATCAATCTAGTTGATTTTCCTTATTTTATTGGGAAAATATTTTCTTCTCCTACACAGATATGGGCAAGGACGGAGGCAAGTGTATCTCCAGGGGGGCTAAGCCCACCCGAACAAAAAAAAAATTTACACTAAAAAATATATGTAGTCCAGTTCAATACATAAAATATTCTTAATCCAGCCCACCCGACGAACCGGATATAGTCCATTAGCACATCCAAAATTCAAATCCTGGCTGTCAAGCTCTTTTGTACATCACAATTGCAAGAGCTCATAGTTTTTGTGTAAAATAGAGAGCAATCCATAGAGAGTTTGTGAGGGAAGAAAAGGGCCGGTCTAGCAACCGGAGTTTTCCAGTAGCAATCCAAGGAGGATTCCGGCAAGGGGTTCGTGTGGATTAACGATAGAGGCCGGACGCGTGGACGGCTTGCGTACTGAAATACTCTCCGTGGACGGTCAAAGCGACGATCTTATAGATCATCTGAGGTGTAACCGTCAAACTACTTAACGTGTTTATTGCATTAAACGAAGAACGATCTAGTAAAAGGAAATCAAATTTTAAATTCCGCTGCGTTAAACTAGTGATTTCCTAACAGCCGTGACGGCGGGTGATGATGCTAAATAATGCACCACCTATAAAACAGGGCCACGTGTAATCTAAGGGTGAGTTAAGGAGAAGAACATACAAGGCAAAGACTGATAAAGATGATGTTTTTGGTGTTTTATGGCTGAGTCCAAGAATGTATCTTGGATTGCCTATGTATCCTGTGTAATGTCCAGGAATCAAGCCTTACGTAGTTCCTGGAGCTATGTATTTATAGGCACATGTCCTTCTTCTGCTCTAAACTTAGGGCGGTTTGGTCTATTGACATAAATACCCTTTAATGGGCCTTGCCTTCTTGCCCAAGTAACCTGCTGGATGGTGGGCCTAGGGATCGACTCGATTAACGCCGACATGGGTGATCGAGGTGAGACACTTGCAGAATCTGCCGGTTGCTACGGTCTTCACTGGTACGTCTCGTATTCGATCCGATGTGGATAATTAACATAGACTTTTCCACATGCTAGCTGGACCAATCAGATTATTCCATGTGGAGGGGTGAAATCCCGTATCGTCATAAGCCCCCCAGATCGGAGGGAAGCTCATCTCGAGTGCTGAGGTCGGATCTGAAAATTTGAATAATATTTTCGACACGTGGTCTTCTTTAGGCGGGAATACATTTGTCCTCCTAGCCGATGTAGGCTATCGTAGGGTGACGTCACACTGTACCAGCATTAATGGGTGTAGGAAACGAAGCGTTTTTTATTGGTCCACGCGGGGATTTTGTCCTTGATTATCGCGTTTCAAATTCTATAACTGCCCCCAAATCCTGTTCGTTCACATTACTTAGAAGATTGACAAACATATAAGGAGTTCAAGATACCGAAGTTTCCCACTTGCCATTACAATTTCTGCAAATCTGCATTTTAGCCGAAAACTCAAGTAAGCCCTAATCTTACTCAAATTTTCCCTTTTGTTTTTGTTTCTTGCATCTTTTCCCAGTTCCATGTCTAGTAGTGAGAGCGATTCTCAAAATAGGGAAGAGCCTGTTGTGATAGAAGAAGAATCGGCGGAAAGGACGATTTCTGAGGCACCAACTGCTTCTGGTGAAAGAGTTGCCGGAGAAGAAGAAGAAGAGGGAGGAGAAGAAGAATCGTCTTCTCGACCCGCTGCCAAGCGCCAAACCAAGATGAAAGGTCAAGGACCTTATGGCTGCATATCCGATTTTTCCCAAGAAAAAGCCAAAGCCGTTTGTCTACGATACGGCATCTCATACTCACCCGAAAACATTAGAGTATCTCATGGTAGCCATCAATATGCATGTGATCCCCCTCATGGGTTCTGTGCCATTTACGAGGCACAACTGAAAGAGGGGTTAAGGTATCCCTTCGACCCGTCCCTCATTGAAGTCCTTCGGCACTACCAGATCTGCGTTACTCGGCTCGCTCCAAACGGGGTCAGGAGCGTCATGGGATTCGTGTTGGCGTGTCGGATCGCCAAAATCGAGTTCACGGTCCGGCTGTTCCGGCAGTACTATACAATCCAAGGCCTGCAAGATGCAAGATGGTATACCTTCCAGAGACGTCCCCTAGCGCCGGAGTTTGTGAGAAGAGTAACCTCGTCTCAAGGCGAGTGGAAGCCACATTTCTTTTTCATCCGACGTGGGCTGGAAGATATCGACATCCGAACCTGGTACAAAAGACCCAAGAAAATGCATGATAGGCTCGACACTGATGCTCCCCACGCGTGTAAGGTTCTCGAGAGGGTTAATCCCGATGTAGCAACTCGAAACCTACATTCTCTGTACCCCTTTGCTGATCTCGAGACGGCGGGTCCGGGTGCTTACCTGGAACTCGACGAAGACATTCGAGTTTTGTGTAGGATATTTATTCACTCTGTTGAGCTGTTACACTTTCTATTTTTCTTTTTCTGTATTCGTTTCTGTTTTTGACGGTGCACTAATGTCGATTTATCTCTGCTTGCAGTGGAACACTTTTCAAAGTTGGAGGCATTGGGCAAGATGCCTGACCCTAAGAAGACGGACCCCAAGAAGATCCAAGAGCTGGCTGGTATCAGGTCGAAGAAGCCAGTGTCTGGTGCCATAATCTCTGGGGGTCAGAGGACCCCGGCCCGATCCTCTACCCCTGTGTCGACATCCGACATTCTTAGGGATCAACCCGACGAGGCTCGGGTGACCGAGCAGGCTGAAGAGAGCCTCGTCTCGAGGGAGCGTCAAAAAACATCTGAGGTGAGGCATGGGGTCGGGAAGGAAACTCGTAACCTTGCTCCTCCTAGCTCATCCGACCCGCTCCCCGGAATGAGTGTGGCGGAGATGAAAGCCATGACTTCGGAAGAGTTGCATGACTTCTTCATGAAAGGCCATCGAGTTGTAAGTCTTCCTTTTATTTCTCTGGTAACTTCGGGGTTTTTGTCTGTTTCTGATATTAATAGTGCTTCTCCTCTGCAGATTCGGCTTGCAGCTAAAGTGGCCATGAACAGAATGGAGTCCCCATCAGCAGCTTTGGAGGAACAGAAAGAGACCATCGCCAGACTAACCTCCGACATCGAGAAGCAGAAAGCCAAGGCGAAAAAGCTGGATGATCGACGCGTCAAACTGGAGTCTGACCTGGCCGCGACGCGAGACGATCTATCCAAAGCGCAAAAAGGCATATCTGGCAGGGATGCTGAGCTAGCGATGGTAAGGTCGGAGCTGGATCAAACAAAAACTGAGTTGGCTGGATCTATTAAAGCTCGAGACGACCTTCAGCTTGAGGTTGATAGCTTCACAACTTGTCTAGAGGCGGCTAAAAAGGATTTCCTGACATCTGAAGAGATCGAGAATGACTTGGCACTGCTGATGACTCAGGCCATGAAGGGGGGATTCTCGAATGCGTTGGATCAGGTCAAGATGGTCGTCCCTGACTTTGAAGTTTCGAGCATCGAGAAAGCATACTTGTACGATCCAGAGGCCATTCCCCGATATGGTCGATATATCACAGACTTCAAAGCTGGCGTGTCTCTTTATGACAAGTATGTGGTCCCTGCCCTGGAGGGATACGGTGAGAGGGATCTCGAGTCGGTAGATCCAGTCGAACCCAACGCCAACCAGCCTGCTGCCTGACCTTATCTCTTGTCATCAATTTAATTCGATCTGGTTGTAACAACTTGTATCGATCTTGTGTTGAACCTTTTGCTTCAATTTGATTGTATAACTTTTATTTTTCTGAATATGCTCTTTGTCGAGTCGAATATGTGATTCGATCTCTAAAACTCTTTAATTTTGCATTTTGATTTTTGAATCTCGATATATATATTTTTCCATTGAATGTCTTTCTCATTGTTGATTACTTGTCTAGGGTGTAGTCTTTTTCGAATTAATTCCCTTACAAACACTGTGCCTAGTGGGGTGTAGTCCTTTGGACTTAATTCCCCTGTGGCCCCTCGAAGTGTAGTATGAGTACATGACTCGTGATACACTTGGGTCTGAGTCGACCTAGCACTGTACTGCCTTATCGGCATGACTTGGCTTTTTGGTCGGAGCTAGAAATTAAGAAGCCCTCACTCGACTGTCGCACATCGTGGTGCTTATGATCTGGTCGAGTTAGGTATCCATCGTGGGATCTTCCGACAGCCTCGCATCGTGGCTTATTGGCAGGTCGGGAGTGATATAAGCTCTGTCAGTGACTTGGCTTTTTTCACTGTTTTATTTTAACTCCATCATGTGGAGGGCTTGCAGATCGGAGGTGATATAAGCATTGTCAGTGACTTGGCTTTATTCACTATTTTATTCCGACTCCGTCGTGTCGAGGAATTGGCGTCGTGTTCGAATTTTGCGCTTTTTCTTCTGCCCCCCTTTTCTTTTTTATATGATCTTGCAAGTATAGCATAATTAAAAAAGTAAATTGCTTGGATAAAGAGTATTGAAATCAAATGACATATCGACTCGTTACAAATAATTAAGAAAGTAAAGTTGCAAACGTCATAGAGTGAATAAACAGTTTAAACATAATATTTTCTGAGGTTGGTGGCGTGCCAAGTTCGAGGCGTTGTGCTTCCATCCGACCTGCCCAACTGATACGATCCCTTAGGATGCGCCTTTAGAATTTTATAGGGACCTTCCCAATTCGGCTCGAGCTTGCCTATTGGGTCCTGCCTGCTGGCTTCATTCTTCCTCAACACGAGATCTCCTACTTGTAAGTATTTATATTTCACTCTCGCATTGTAATACTGTGAGATCTTTTTTTATAATTGGCCATTCGATGTGCAACAATCTCTCTTCTCTCTTCGACGTTGTCTTTTTCTAGCCTCAGATCAACAGCATTTGTCTCGACGTTGTAGGTCAAGACCCGAGGCGATTCTAGCCCTATCTCTGCAGGTATTACCGCTTCACATCCATAAGCCATGGCGAAGGGAGTTTCTTGCGTGGCCGCATTGGGTGCTGTTCGATACGACCACAGAATACTTGGTAACCGAGCTGCCCAATCCCGACCTTCATCTTCTAGCCGCTTCTTCAAACCAAACTTAATCTGCCTGTTTGTCTGTTCGACCTGCCCATTGTATTGAGGTCGGCCCACTGAGGTGGTTCGATGTTCGATCTTATACTCCTTCAGCCAACTCTGTACTCTGTCATCTAGATTTGAGTCCCATTATCCGAGATCAGGTACTTCGGAATTCCAAACCTGCACAAAATATTTTCCCATAGAATTTTTTTCATGGTCTGAGCCCTGATGTCGGTAAGAGTTTTGGCTTCGACCCACTTTGTGAAATAATCAACCGCGACCACAACATATTTGAAATTACCCGGGGCTCGAGGTAAAGGCCCAACTATATCGACCCCCCACTCATCGAACGGCCATACCGATTCGATGGCGTTCATCTCCTGTGCTTGCTGGTGTGTCACTGAAAGGATGCAGGTTCTTAGATCTAAACGAGTTAGATCTACGCGCAGCGGATGGATCACGACTTATATATCACAATACATAATTAAAGGACTTAAATTACTACAAGGGGGTTAAGACCATGTTACCAATAGTAGGAAGAGAAGACAAGATCTTCCGATGTGTTCTCCAAACGGCGGTTGGTGGACACCCTTCTTGATACACGAACCTCCTTGATATGCAACACCAAGAAAAACTTGTTGTTTTTCTTCTTCTAAAACCCAAGACAAGAAAACTAATTTTTTCTCTCTTTTTGCTATAGTGGTCGAAATTATGCCAATGTTCTAAGGCTTGGGAGAACTCTCTTTATATAGGAGAGTAATCCTTGTCCTCCAAGGATTAAATAATTAAGAGATAATTAAATTATAAATCACATGTCAAATAATTATCCAAGAAAACTAATTTCTCTCTAATTATCATCAATATTGGAGCCACTTGTAGGGTTTACTAAGCCCACATAAAATGTCTTTTATGTGTATTATATTATTTAGCCCAACAAAATAATATCCATGCATATCAATTAATTAGCCCAGCCAATTAATTATCACTGAGGCCCAAATAACAAAATTATTAGTCCGAATTACAGAAGCCACATCGGGGACCATGGACCTATAACCAGTAGCTCCAATAATTAATTATTCATCGAACCGAATAAGCACATTAATTATTAATTCCGGAATTACGCCACCATAAACCCGAAACTGAACTCTACCGATTATAGATGTATACTTATACTCAACCCATAGAGTGAATAAGCATCCATTGATATAATCACTACATACGGATTAACCCTCCATAGACTGTCCATTCTGAGTGGGATATCTCCGTAAACCCGACACATAATATCTTATCCTTATTTACCATTAACCCCCTGATGATCAATTAGTTCACATATCTGACTAGTGATCAATTAGTCTAATATGAACTCCCGGGATCGATCACTTTCTTAAGGCTAACAAATAAGGGGACTGTCTCTCTACTTCCCGCAGAAAGGAATGGATTCCATGTCTGTGAAAATCAGAACTACTCACTCATCTGGAGATAGTGCCAATGAGAAGTGGCTTGGAACACATATTTAAGTGAACCGTAACTAACACATCAAACACTACCCCGGGACAAGCAGCACCCTGTGATCACCTCAGGATTAAGGTTGATCCATATATGATCATCTAATGATTTAATAAGATTCCTCGATTACGGAATTATACCGAGAAATACAGATTAAATCGGTCCAGTCCTATATGAATGCCATCATATATAAATGCCCCACGTAGGTACCCTCTACCGACAATCCGGATAAGACTATCACACCCTAAGGTGTTCTGGGCGCATTATTGGTGTTTTAATCAAGAGACCCTAAACTCTGATTAAGTTCACCACGGACTAACATTTTAAGCATATCTCCACTAACTCAATCCTCACGTGTAATCCATACACTGAATTAAGTGGTTACATACAGATATACTTAGGGTTTGCAGTAGTGTAGCTTTACAAGCACAAAGCAAGTAATAAGGTGAGATAAATTATGTCATTCATTATTAAAAACAATTACACAAATTGTCTTTCGGGCACTACACCTAACAATCTCCCACTTGCACGAAATGACAAGCAACGATTGTTTTTAGAGCACACCCTTTCTCATCTTATTCACAACACTCTCCCACTTGCTCTAAAAGCAGATGAGACATATCCATCAATGCCGTACCCTCCAAGCACTCGACTTGGTACACTGATTAGTTAGGTTGTCGACTCGAGACGATCTTTAGGATTGAAACGTTGTCGGTCCTTCCAATCAGGCGGTACTCTCTCTCAATACACTTTTGACTTCTTGTGACTGAGAAGATCCTTCTAAGCTATCTCTTCACTGTTTTCACAATGAAGTGATATCGGCTTATTAGACCTGGAATTACTCCCAGACCATAAAGAAAATTCTAAGCACTATAAGTAAACACTGAGCCCGAGATCAACTTAATGATCATCCTTAATCTGAATACAAGTCAGAATCAGTGTAGTCAACCATATTCAAGTTTGCACCTGAATATACAAGCATATGATTCCTCGTTCTCTAAAGATACTTGAGGACGTACTAAACCGCTACTTATTGCTCAAACCCAAGATTCGATTGCAATTGACTCGTGTTAAGCTGACTTGCCCTTATCCCAGAGAGACTCTATCCCATTTTCTCTTTATCCGGAGATTTGGAGAATCATTCCTGAGAGGTAGGGTAGGACTACTCTCGATGAATGCTGCAACAGTATATGCATAATCATCTTATTCAATAAGATAGGTGGGATAGCCAATGACTCATTCTCGTGAATTTGACCGAATCAAATTCTTAGAATATAGTCCAATTCTCTTATCCAGAGAATCTAGGCGTGTCAGTTTCCGACTTCAGATAGCACACACATGTTGTTTCCAACTGTTTCAGTGTTATCATTCATGAACACTAATACTACTACTTTACCAATATTGATACCCAGTCTACAAAAGACTTATCAATATTCTGGTCAAGTCCACATATTTTAAAACATGCGACTTTTAATGACCGAGAGGTTCTCTTACATCCACAAAGGACATAAGTCCCGGCAGTCAACCTGCCATTTGTTCTAACCAAGACCTTCTGTTCCGAATGAATCCAGACTCTGTTTTACGGCAAGGAAGTCTCAGGGAATCACCCCTATTTTCTGCTTTCTAACGAAATCTAGCAAGACTGAGTGGTGAGAGAGTTCAAGGTCTGGTTAACTCTCTCCTTTATAAGGAATCACCCCTAGACCACTCAGCTTTGTGCTGAAAGTTAAACTTTCCTATTCATTCGACTCTTTTCGGCGTAGGACCAATTACTCCCACTGGGCCTGAGACACTCAGGTGGTTCTACAAGAGGCTGAACAGAACTGGAGTACCAAAACTCCATTCATAGGGATAAGGTTTTCGAACCAACCTCTCTGATCAAAATCCTATACAGCCCACAAAGAGCCACGTGTTATCAATCACCCCAGCAAACTATAAAGTCCACACAACCACAATGGGTCAATGGTTAAACCATACTCCCACTGTGTTCTGGGTGGATTGAAATTCTGATCTAGTAGTATTTATCAGTGTAATCACCAACAACCGATGTTGGACGTGGTCTGATTAAATCAGATAGTAACTCTCTTTGGGTAACCGTACTCCAAAGTCTAAGGCTGTTACTTATAGATTCTATCAGAAGAATTGTGACAGTCCAACTGTCACTTTCTGATCTCAAGAATCTTACAACCAACCTTCACTCGTCTCATTAAGGCATTTCACGAACAGTCAAAATCTGAACGTATGCGCAAAATCTCCAGTCCTACCTTCAAGCATTAAATGCTAAATGCCTACATTTACGGAAGCAGTGTGAGCCGAATTCACTCCTTATCCATAAATTCACTAGCATCTTCTAGGTAGACTTCTCGGTTTACATAATAATGTTAACCGTTATTTTGCAACCAATTATCTTAATCGAGTTTAGCAGTGTATTGTAGTACATCAATAACTATATAGGGCAAGTCTATGGTTTCTTCCTCGGTGAGAAACATTCCACTAGGAGGCAGGCCGAGCATCAGTCCCAAGACTATGCGATAGCCTATTTCTGAGCATGGAATACTCTATTCTCTGCTGAAATCAGAGACTCCTCCTCGTATTCTTTCGATAAACTAAACCGTGTTTCGAGTAGTTATCAGACAAAATGTCACCACTCAAAATCTCCCGCTAGCTTGTATATCTCATTAGACCCCGAAGGTCATTATGAACAAGCTATGTTACCTCTTCAAATCTATTACCCTCTCCTGATTGAAAGGAAACTTAGTCATTGTTCCTTTGAGATAGTGTTCCCAGACTGGGAGATAGGAGTCACCCTTAGCCAGTCGTCAGGTCTTATTTCTAGGATATATGCACTAATTAATAGATGTTGAAGGGTCGTTTATCTTAATACGGAAACCATTTGCCTATAATAGTTTAAGACGTGTTACATATACCTTTTCAGCATTTCTTAGTGGTTCTGACTTTATCAAACAAAAGTCCGAGTCTCGGATTCGTACTACAAATGTCATTTTCACTTTCTATGAGGTAACAATATTTCGAGTTGAAAGTGAATCCATTTGTTTCAACGAATCTGTAAACAAAAAAATAATTTTTTCTGTGATATTCAAGGATAGAATCCGAAATTCATTTCCTTATATCACTCCCACTATTGTAGCTGAAATTACTGCCCGTTGTTACTCTATTAATCGTTAATGCACAGCTTCCTTGTTCGTCCAAAGAACTAAGCTACCGAGTCAAGTTACTCGGTTAAGAAAGTCGCTAAGGATTCATTGGTTAGTGATCCGAAATCACTTTCCTTATCCTATACTTTCTTTAATTAATGTTTCGGTTTAGCCTCAAAACTTCAGTTAAGATGATTAACACTTATAGACATTCTTTCCCATTCTTAACTTTCCTTAAAAGGAAATAGTCTTGAACTAGCAGTTCGTATGAGTAGACACTACTCGTGAACTGTGGGATGTCTAATGAATGCGTTACCCAGTGGGACTAATTTTCTAAATTAGAAAAACATAAGACAAAAGCTCCCACTAGTTTATCGGTTCCAAATACCGTCTAACTAGCGACACTTTAATTTATGATTCTCCAATTTTTCTATTAGAAAATTTCTTGTGTAGACACTACACCATTAAAATTCACTAGAAGAATTTTATCGTCCCAATCATCTTTCAAACTGACTACAGTCGTCTCTCGTTCAACACGATTGACAACAGTGACATACTTATTTACGTCACTTAAGTCTTGAAGGCTTCAGAGAAATATCTCTTCCGAAAAATTAATCGCATGTAAGATCAATAAGTACAACGTTCTAGTTACTTACCACTTTTTAACGAAGTCATTACTAATCAATTTTACACTAGCAGTCTAGAACCCTAGAGAGATATATAAATAGTTGTAAATAAAATTGACAGAAGATAAATCCAAATCATACACTACTAATAAATTTTAGGAACATAAACTAAGTACTTATAGTCTATCATACCGTTCCAAGGATTCAATCTAATGCCTTAGTGCCGCCTTAGGGTAGGTCAAAGAGGTTTCGATTAATATTGAAGATCAGATTGAGAATCGAACATCTCATTTGTGATCGTCAATCACCTTTCCTTTTTCAGCCAAGGTACTACCAAAAATACCCTTTATGAGTGTGACCTACTGTCTCAGATTTTTAGGTAGACCCCGAGTGTACCGCCTTAGGGTCGGTCAGTGACCCGACGAGTACCCAAAATCCTATCCTTTCGGAGACCAAGCCTTGAATTTTGATAGCGGTGAAGGCCTTCCTTAGGGGGCCGAAATCAAAGCCGGCACGAGGCGTCACCATTCTCTCACGTTGCTTGCGTCAACAGTAGAGGCCGTGGGGTCGGCTGTCGCCTCTCTCGCTCCCACTCAATATTTTGAAAAAGTGGTGGGTTTACTGATCACGTTTTTGGACTTGATGTTACATTAAGGAACAATAAATCATAGGCCCGAATGTTGTCGGTTACGTGGGCTAGCCCACCCGACCTATTCGTTGGAACATATGTGGCCGTCGGATGGGTCAAGACTAGGGGAGCTCCGTTGAGCCGTAGTGGCACTTCGGATGGCTCAGCCTTGCGAGACCCCCGTGCAAACGCCACACGTGGAGGGTGAAGTCGATCGAGCCGTAGCTACTATTGACCACCCAACCGTGGTTAAACCACTTTCGAACCATGTTTGCCCGTGACTATCCAATCCTTAAACATCAAACTTTCTCATAGACACTACGGAACAAAAACGTAATCTCGTCTAGGTAAGGTGGAATTCATCGAGAATCCAACACCTTAACCACGAGGTTTCGGGATTTTACTCCTTATGCTTTCGCAGAGTAGGATTCACCGAGAATCCATCACCCAACCTCGACGATTGAAAAAACCCGTGTTCCTCGGTTTTTACCCTAATTAGTTTCTAATTAATATCAAACAATTAATTAAAACTAATTGTGTGTTTTATACATGCCTAACTAATTCCTCGAATTAATTTCTACATGTATGCATATGGAGTGGAATTCATGATATGATGCATGTCATTGCAATTTTCCGGTTCTACACATACAATCTAAACATGTATACTAGTGCGGAAAATAAACATCGAGATGGACCGTTGGCACCCCCGTATCTAATCTATTAGAAAATAAGTAACCAAAAACCATAACTATGGTTTACTTCTTTCTAACATAATCTGCAGCTGTTCAAAATCTTCGACGATCGGCAAACCAAACGAACTCGGATCGCGACGAAACTTTCCAGATCTGTTCCTCACTCCTTGGCCTTCAATATGGACGGTTGGATCGGAGTTTTGATTTGTCAATTTTCTCCAGTGAGCCGCCCAACTTGCTGCTGGATTTGACTTTTACAGCAGCGCCTCAAAGACTTCCCAAGGCCGATTGGGAATCGAGATGAAACCCGATCGACCTGAAATTTTTATCCCACATCAAAAACTCAATATTTTTCGATCTGACCGGTTGGATTTACGTTTCAACGGTCTAAACTCTCCCAGAAATTTGAGGAAGTCACAGGTAGGGTTTCTGTGAATCCTGCGTTTTTCTGTTACAGGAGCTTATTTGCAGCAACGAACGGATATCAAAACGGACTCCGATCGATGCCAAATATTTCGGAATTCTTCAAAATCTTCCAATCTTGATTATGACCGGAGGGATCGTCATTTCAACGGCTCGATCAATGGAAAAAACGAAATAACTAAACAGCTACTAAACAGATCTATTTTCTGGAAATTAAAATTGCAATAAAAATAAATTACATAATTTCCTATACTCATATGAACGAATTTTCATCGTTTATATGAGTTTACAATAGATCTAACGGGTAAACAGTGCCAACCCCCAATCCATCTCTTCAACCATAACAATTAATCATTATCAAAACATAAAACAATAAATAAAATTTACCTACATGCAATTCCACTCCTTTAAATCGTTTAATTATTATTATGACTATATAAACCGTGGAACCTGTCTCTGATACCACATGAAAGGATGCATGTTCTTAGATCTAAACGAGTTAGATCTACGCGCAGCGGATGGATCACGACTTATATATCACAATACATAATTAAAGGACTTAAATTACTACAAGGGGGTTAAGACCATGTTACCAATAGTAGGAAGAGAAGACAAGATCTTCCGATGTGTTCTCCAAACGGCGGTTGGTGGACACCCTTCTTGATACACGAACCTCCTTGATATGCAACACCAAGAAAAACTTGTTGTTTTTCTTCTTCTAAAACCCAAGACAAGAAAACTAATTTTTTCTCTCTTTTTGCTATAGTGGTCGAAATTATGCCAATGTTCTAAGGCTTGGGAGAACTCTCTTTATATAGGAGAGTAATCCTTGTCCTCCAAGGATTAAATAATTAAGAGATAATTATTACATTAATCCTTTATTCCAAATAAAAGATAAATAAAATGATTATCCCAAACAAATTAGGATAAATCATATTATTATCTAATATTCCATGAATTATCATTTAACAAATAAATTATAAATCACATGTCAAATAATTATCCAAGAAAACTAATTTCTCTCTAATTATCATCAATATTGGAGCCACTTGTAGGGTTTACTAAGCCCACATAAAATGTCTTTTATGTGTATTATATTATTTAGCCCAACAAAATAATATCCATGCATATCAATTAATTAGCCCAGCCAATTAATTATCACTGAGGCCCAAATAACAAAATTATTAGTCCGAATTACAGAAGCCACATCGGGGACCATGGACCTATAACCAGTAGCTCCAATAATTAATTATTCATCGAACCGAATAAGCACATTAATTATTAATTCCGGAATTACGCCACCATAAACCCGAAACTGAACTCTACCGATTATAGATGTATACTTATACTCAACCCATAGAGTGAATAAGCATCCATTGATATAATCACTACATACGGATTAACCCTCCATAGACTGTCCATTCTGAGTGGGATATCTCCGTAAACCCGACACAGAATATCTTATCCTTATTTACCATTAACCCCCTGATGATCAATTAGTTCACATATCTGACTAGTGATCAATTAGTCTAATATGAACTCCCGGGATCGATCACTTTCTTAAGGCTAACAAATAAGGGGACTGTCTCTCTACTTCCCGCAGAAAGGAATGGATTCCATGTCTGTGAAAATCAGAACTACTCACTCATCTGGAGATAGTGCCAATGAGAAGTGGCTTGGAACACATATTTAAGTGAACCGTAACTAACACATCAAACACTACCCCGGGACAAGCAGCACCCTGTGATCACCTCAGGATTAAGGTTGATCCATATATGATCATCTAATGATTTAATAAGATTCCTCGATTACGGAATTATATCGAGAAATTCAGATTAAATCGGTCCAGTCCTATATGAATGCCATCATATATAAATGCCCCACGTAGGTACCCTCTACCGACAGTTCGGATAAGACTATCACACCCTAAGGTGTTCTGGGCGCATTATTGGTGTTTTAATCAAGAGACCTTAAACTCTGATTAAGTTCACCACGGACTAACAGTTTAAGCATATCTCCACTAACTCAATCCTCACGTGTAATCCATACACTGAATTAAGTGGTTACATACAGATATACTTAGGGTTTGCAGTAGTGTAGCTTTACAAGCACAAAGCAAGTAATAAGGTGAGATAAATTCTGTCATTCATTATTTAAAACAATTACACAAATTGTCTTTCGGGCACTACACCTAACAGTCACCACATCATGCACTTGACAAGCCCTGCATCTCATCACCAATCGATTGGCGTCCTTTTGCATGGATGGCCAAAAATACCCGGCTAGTTTACATTTCCTTGCCAACATTCGAGCTCCGCAATAATTACCACAAACTCCTCGATGTATCTCTTCAAGAAGATAAGCCCCCTCTTCTTACGATGCGCATCGCATCCAAGGCGTTACAAACGATTTTCGATAAAGAACATAGTCAAATAGAGCATACCTGGAGACTTGCAGTCGGATTTTTCTGGCTTGAGACTTGTCAGACGGAAGAATTCCATCTTTCAAGTACAGAGCTATAGGGTCCATCCATGTCGATCCCTGGGTAACTGGTTGCACATCGACCTCGTTGTAGCTTCTCTCTGCTAACATTTCGACCAGGACCTTCCTCTTCGATTTGAAAATCGATGCGAGTTTAGACAATGCATCGGCCCGTTTGTTTTCGCTCCGAGGTACCTACTCGATGTGAACCGTCTTGAACTTCGATATCAACCCCTGAACAACTTTCAAATAATTCTTCATGGATTCCTCTTTGGCTTCATACTCGCCTCGTATGTGATTTACTACGAGCTGAGAATCACTATACACCAGGAGATTCTCGACCCCCAACTTCGATGCCAGCTTCAAACCCGTGATCATGGCCTCATACTCTGCTTCATTGTTGGTGGCCTTAAACTCGAATCGAAGCGCATTGGGGAACTCTTCTCCCTTTGGACTAACCAACAATAACCCAACTCCAGCCCCCTCTTTACTCGATGCACCCTCGACATGGATGGTCCACTGTTCATCTGGTGATTGTTTTTCATGTTCTATCTGGATAGATAATCCCTCGGCTATGAAGTCCGCCAGAGCTTGGCCTTTAACTGCTGTACGAGGTAGAAAATCGATGTCGTATTCAGCTAACTCGACAATCCATTTTGCTAATCGACCCGATGTCTCAGGCTTTGCCAAAATTTGCTTCAAAGGTTGGTCGGTGACCACAACAACGGGGTGTGCTTGGAAATATGGCTTCAACTTCCTAAATGCATGAACCAAACTCAATGCTAATTTTTCAGCAGGTGTGTACCTGATCTCAGCTCCATGAAATGCCTTACTCACAAAATATATCGGAACCTGTCCATGTTCTCCTTCTCGGACCAACACTGCACTTACTGCCTCTTCACAGATTGCTAGATAGACCATGAGTTACTCTCCTTCTCGAGGTGAAGACAGTGTTAGTAAGTCAGACAAATACTCCTTCAAATCATCGAACGCTTTCTGACATTTCTCATCCTATTGGAACGGACTCGCCTTCCTCAATATCCTGAAGAAGGGTAGGGCCCTTTGCGCTGATATCGATAAGAAGCGGTTGAGGGCCGCCATCCGACCCGTCAACCGTTGCACTTCTTTGACGTTACGAGGTGTAGGCATGTTTTTGAGGGCCTCGATCTTATCCGGGTTAGCTCGAATTCCATCTCTCGATATCATGTAGCCTAGAAATTTCCCAGATCAAACCCCAAAAGTGCATTTCTTCGGATTGAGCTTCATACCTGCAGATCGAAGCACCTCAAAAACTTCTCTGGTATAAACAAGAAACTGTCCCATTGACTTGCTCTTGATTAACAGATCATCGATATAGACTTCCATATTTCGACCTATCAATCCTTTGAAAATTTTATTAACTGCTCTTTGATAAGTAGGTCCTGCATTCTTTAAACCAAAGGGCATCGTCACGAAGCAGAACGTGCCAAACTCTGTTATGAAAGCGGTTTTCTCTGAGTCTTGGGGGTCCATGAAGATCTGGTAATATCCCCTATACGCATCGAGAAACCTGGACACCTCGAAACCCAGTGTCCAGTCGACTAACTAATCAATCTTTGGGAGCGGATACGAATCCTTAGGGCACGCTTTGTTTGATCTGTAAAATCCACGCACATTCGCCAGCTTTCATCTGGCTTCTTAACCAACACTGGATTGGCTAAACAATCCGGATATCATACCTCTTTGACGATTCCAGCAATTAACAATTTCTCAACTTCCTTCTTTACTGCCTCTTTCCTCTCAGGAGCGAGGTTTCTCTTTTTTGCCGTATCGGCTTCTTTTTCGGGTCGACATTTAGTAGATGCACCGCTATATCTGCCGATAGGCCTGGCATGTCGTCTGCTTTCCATGCGAAAATATCTCGATATTCAACAAGAAGGTCGACCAAGGCTTTCATGTCGGTGTGTGGTATCCACTTCCCGATCTGGACCCCTTGGCCCTCTTCCTCCTTCCATACTCGAATCTCTTCTGTCAGGTCGACAAAGACCCAGCTTCGATCCTCATCTTCCTCAGGGATCAACTCCTCAACCAACACTTGTCCAACTCCTTTCCCTTTAATTGTGACCAAACTACAATTCCTGGCTACTTCGACGTCTCCTTTCACTTAATGGGTACCATACCAGGTGGGAAATTTCATGCTATTGTGGAATGTGGAAATGATGGCTCTCAGGTCATATAAAGTAGGTCGACCTAATATCGCGTTGTAACCGGACGGGGCTTTAACTACGACATAGGTCATTTCTATTGTTCGGCCTTTTTCTCCATCTCCAACTGTAGTCAATAAGTTAATCGACCCGACAGGGTGAATGGCCTGCCATGTGAACCCGAACAAAGGGGTAGATAACGGCACAATGTCTTCATCCTTCAACCTCATAGCTTTGAAGGCTGAGTAGTAAAGGATATTGACGGCACTTCCACTGTCAACACAAACTCTCTTTATCCGACCCCTGCTTATCACCGCCTCTATTACCAAACCTTCACTGTGACTGTGGGAGCTCGGAATATCATCTTTGGGTCCATAACCTACTTCCGTTGTGACTCTAAGCTTCTTCGACTCCCTCGATCTGTCTGAAGCCTGTCGACTGGACCGAGGTCAATCTGACTCGTGTTCAGCGACAATAGTGTTGACATCATACCCGATGCAGTTATCCCCATGAGGGTCTCGATTCAAATCTGTTCGACGATCATCCCGACGGTTATCTCTGTAGGTCGGTTCGGATGATTTATCCCGTCGCCTCTGATTATCTCGACGCGGCGATCGATCTCTCTTTCCGCTATAACTTTTTCTCTTATACTATCGACGACCCTTGGGCTCGTCCTTCTCTGATCTGTCAATCACCTCATCTAATCGACCCTCTTGAATACAGGCATCGATATCTCTCTTCAAATCAAAACACTCTTCTATGTCATGCCCCACATCCTTGTGATAGTCACAGTACTTGTGGGTATTCTTTCTCTTCTCAGGATCTTTGGACATTGGTTTCGGTGTTCGCGCAATGTTTTTCCTGATCATAATGGCCAGCACCTCCCCCGAGATCGGTTGAGAGGTATAAAATCTCGATCCTTCAAATTTCCTTTCTTGCCGAGCCGATCTGTGATCGGTGCGGTCAATCGATCGAACACGTTGGATTTTCCTTCTTCGTTCCGACCCTTAGGCTGACCCTTGGTCTGGCTTCGGTTATCATTCCTCGAGTTGAGGCCAAGTGAAATGGTGTGCAGACACACTGCCTCTTCACCTTGGCAAAATTTGTGGACTATGTTCACACATTCGTCCATATCACTGGGCATTTTCTTGGACAACTTGTCATATAGTTTCTTATTACGTAGACCTCCAACAAAGGCATTAACCTGTAGTGCATCACTGGCGTTATGCACTCTCATGGCCTCGAGATTGAAGCGCCTCATGAAATCAATGGTTGATTCCCCTTTCTCTTGCTTGATGTTCATGAGGTGGGTAGCACTGAGGTGGAACTTCTTGTTCCCGATGAAAGCATCCCGAAATTTTTGTCCCAACTGTAAAAAACTTGAGATCGACCCGGGCCGTAGCTTATGAAACCACTCCCGAGCTCGACCCGTAAGCAAAGTATCGAATGCACGACACTTCATGGCGTCGTTAGCATTTCTCAATCTCATCAATGATATATACCGATACAGATGGTCCTCGGGGTCCGTAGTACCATCATAAGGTTCCATCTTCGGTGGCTTAAACGACTCGGGCATCGTATATATTTCTATCTCGGGGATAAATGGCGACTCAAGCCACTCTGTGACCTGTTCCTTCCCTACGATGCGATTGAACTCGTTTCGAATACTATCCTCGACCTGCCGTTGTTGCTTTTCGTATCCAGGATGCTTCTTGGTTATGCTGATTTCTACTTCATCCTCATGCTCTTCTTGAGGATTGACAGGCCTCTTCCCCCTGGCATTCTCAATCTCCTTTCGACCCAGTGGGTCCAACAGGCGTTCCTCAGGGGTGTTACAAATTCCCTTACCTATGAACGCTGAGGCCACCACTCTTTTCAGGGCGTCTTCATCTACAGACGCTAAGTGATCTGCCATGTCTTGCAGCTGGGGGGGAAGTTGAGGTCTTGGCGGTTCTGCAACTGCGGGTCTAGATCCAGTGGGGACTTCCCGAACCTGAGTTTGAACCCCTGCTGGATCCAAATCCGTGTGCTCTTCGATCTGCATATTCTTACTGTTCGTCGGTTTCTTTCTTGTTGGGGGTGTGATGAGCGTTTATTTCACCAAACAAAATTTATAATATTCTCAAGACAACGGTGACTAAACAAGCTCTCTAACCGGCAGTGTACCGGGTCGATTGCGAGTAAAGCTACAGGAGTCCGAGGTCGATCCCACAGAGAAGATGTGCTTGTAAGTACCAAAGTGAACTTATTGCTTAGTCTAGGCAAACAAGTTGTTGGAATGTTTGTACACTTCAATTAAACTAAAGTAAATTAAACTAACAAGTCTAAAGGGAGAAAGGGACATAGGCGAACCATGATCAATGTACTAATCTCAACCCTAAGGTAGACAAAACCGAGAGTGTGCATTATACTAAACGAACTCTTGCATTCAATTTCACGGGTGCGAACTCCTAAACCCGGTGCTAGCGTCTGAACAACTCTCTTCTAACACCTTATGCCATGTTAAGGTCTGAACAACTCTCTCCTAACAAGTCATGTTTTGCACTCGAGCCGCTTAAACGTATAAACGAGTAACCTCACGATGAGCTCGGTTTAACAACTAAACCGAGACTACACCGCGATCCTAGAACCCTTTTCCCACACCCCTCTCTCTGAACAACTCTCAAGAGTGATGTGTGTGATTTTTGACCTAGGTGATCATTCTAGCCCAAATTCGTTATAACAAGTTCTAAGACATGAAAAACGCAAGATACAACAATAAAAAGCACTACCCACTCCGAAATTTCATCACCCAAAGGGTGATTTCACCAAATTTCACATGATTCGGCTATGAAGATGTTTAGCTACTCATTATACTAATCAAAACATGCACAAAACAGTAAATAAGAGCCATAACAAGTAAAAGAGAAGAGAAATATACCATAAGATTGCAGAAATTCGAGTTGAGATCCAAAAAATACAAAATATAGAAGTAATTAAAAGGTGGTCTCTTAGTGTTAGAAATGAAAATCTAAGCTAAGAAATGGAAAGATTAAGCTAAGATGTTGTTGATTTACACTAAGAGGGAGTATTCTAAGCTATTACAAAATTCGAGCTATGAAGGGGGTAGAGTTTGGCTAAGAAGATGAATAATAATCCCAAAATGGACTAAGGGGGGTATTTATAGGTGGAGGGAAAATCCTGCAGATTTTGGTTCAACGCCGGTTCCAGATGAATGGAACGTGCGTTCGCTTGAAGTTCGGGCGGCTTAGGGCTTTTGTCTTGCGAAACGCTGGTTTACGGGCATGGAACATGCGTTTAAGAGGTCTCGAACGCACGTTCCAAGGTACAGAACGTGCGTTTGAATGGCTCGAACGCACGTTCTAGGTAATTGCTAAACCAGCGTTTGAAGGAGCTGAACTCTGTATGACTCGCAACTCTGGAACGCTGGTTTGAGGGTTGGAACGCCAGTTTGGAGACCTGGAACGCTGGTTTGAGGGTTGGAACGTGCGTTTGGACCCTGTGCCACCAATTCTTCACTTTTTCTCCCTTTTCCACCTCTTTTCTCGCCTCGGTTATGTTTCTCATTGTAAACCATTGCCTTTCGGGTCCTCGAGACATCAATACCCTACATCATCACAATGACCAAAAACAACCAAAACATTCCAAAGGGTAAACGTGCTCGAATGGGGTCAATATCATCAAAAAGGGGTGGTAAACTATCAAAATGACGGAATTACCCCCCGTGCGAGGAACTCACAATATTACCCCGAAAGTGGCCTAAATTATCCAAAAATGTGCTGAAAATGTGGTAAACGGAGGCCAAACAATGTAGCGGAGTCACGTAAAGTTGACTCCCATCAACCACCCCACACTTAGCCTTTGCTCGTCCTCGAGTAAAATGGGCGTTTTGAAACAAACCAAGGGATTCAACTTTATGCTGTAGGTGCTACTACTCACATTCTCAAGGTAACCACAAAGTAAGAAACACGAACATATACACATTGGTGCAACATTATCAAGAAAATGGAGTGTGTGTGGTGCAAAGCTAGAACCAAGTACTCAAAAAGATTTTTGGGGCTTGAATCCCAACCAAAAAGGTCTACCAACCGTTTCATAATCACGAGCCTCTCCACTAATCTGGTTTACTAAGTTTAGACACGATCAGGCAGGACTTGAGCGGTTATAACGTTAGGCTAGGGTGATTTCGGTTAGTCGAAAGGGGTATTTTGGGAACTGGAGAAAAGAAGTACGAGTGAACCTAATCAACCAAGTACCAACTCATCTTTATCATGCAAACCACCCAAAACTCCTTTTTGATCAACTTTGACATTTTGGGAACCATAGGTTACTAATACACCCGAACTCATTGCCAAACTCGACTATGTTTCAAGTTTCATAAGGCGAGGTCGAATACATTAGCACTTATCTCACTATCCCAATTCCAACATCATAAAAAAAATCACTTTTGAGCTCATCACTTTGATTCCAACCCTTTATTTTGTAAACTCCAAACTCTTATTCATTGAGAACTTTCTAATTTATTTTGAACTTTGATTGATTGAGTTCTCTTTTCTTTTTCTGTTTTTTTTTTTTTGAAGAGAAGAATTTCACAGATTTTTCTTTTCTTTTTGGGCCAAACCCAAACATTACACCCAAATGAGCTCATCTTCTCCTTATAGCTCCAAACCAAGAAAACACCAACCCATCACAAGACATCATTTCCCCCCACCCCACACTTGCCTTAGCAAGTGTGCTCCAACTAAGGACTAGGTCCACTCGTAGGGTTAAAATGAAGGGAAATTGACCATAATTATGGTTCAAGGGTAGGTTTCTGACTAAGTAACGAAACGGCTATAAGTGAATGGTGGTCAGACCATTCTATCAAGGCTGAGAGGGGCTACGAAGGGCAAATATTCGGGTTAAGGCTTATTTGGCTATGGTAGGGTCAAAAGGACGCCAAAACCGTCATCCCATGTCCTACTTAGGTAAACCTATGACATTTCGTCTCGAGACTCATGATATGAAAGGTGGTAGAAATCAAATTGTGCACAAAGTGTAGCTTTCGTGAGATTATTTAACTCCATTCTCAAGATAATATCAAACCGCAATGCACATGTTCGGGGTCCCGACTAAGGTGATCACCACTCAAATGTGAAAATAACACATGCAACACGGTGTTAAGACCCTTGAAAAATTTTAAAAATTACCCAAAAATCGACTCGAGCCCGGTCATATGCCAAGTATACCACATATATAGCACATTTAACAATCAATACCAAGAAAACGGCTAAGTCTCCCCACCCCACACTTAAACGAAACACCGTCCTCAGAGTGTGAGAGATAAAAAGAGTAAAAGACTTAGTTGTTTGACCAAAACCCGGCAGAAAGGCGCAACCGATACTCGAAACTCGTGACACTCTCGTATAAGTCCATCCCGAAACCTAAAGCGAGAACAAAAGAAACAAAGAAAGCGCAGGCACGGAAAAGTCCACGTGCTAAAGATCAAGCAATAGGCAAACGGGTGCGTAAGAAAACGAGTTTATGCCTCAAACGATATCAAAGCATGCCGAGGGGGAATGGGATATGCAATGGACGGATACAATATAACAATAAAACTCGGAACATCCACGCATGCGAATCAGAGGGGAGAAAAACATGCACGGTCAAACAGGCCTCAGGGGCTGAACAATGATTACATGTGCGTATCAAAAGTGAAGAATGTAAAAACAGCCAAAAGTCGAAATCAAAAGTCAACCCGCCTCAAAGTGAATCAGTCAAAAGTACCCACAAATAAATGAAAAAAAACAGACTAGCCAAAATAAGCTGCACTCTCAAAAGAAAAGTATAAACAATGAAAAACAAGCTAGCTGCTCTGGCCCTGACATCAAACTGGAGGATCCTGTGTGCTGGAAGATGGTGCAGTCACAGGAATCGCACTATCAGGCTGTGTAGTCTCAGAAGCACCTGTCCCCACTGTCTCTGAATCTGCATCTGCCCCTGCCTCAGGCCCTGTCTCTGTCTCCACATCCACCGAGTCATCTGTCTCAGCCTCTATCTCAACCTCTGACCCCTCATCGGACTCATCCTCTAGCAGGCTCTCGGTAATCTGCTGCAGATCGGCCTCTATCTCAGGTGTGTACTGGAAGGCAGTAGTATCCAAGGCTCGGTGCGGAAGATGGACCTGCTGAGCTTGAGCTATCGCCTTCTGGTTCTTCAGCAGCCCATTCATCATGATCCGCAGACTGTCCATCCAATCTCGCTGCTTGTGGGCTATCAACAGCCCCTGTCTCTCGCTCAGCCACGGCCCTCCGGTGAAAGGTATGGTAGGTGTGGGTGGAGGTAAAGTGGTGGAGGAGGTGGAAGGTCCAGAACCGGGAGGTGGCGGAATGGTGGTGGTGGTGATAGTGGTGAGGGGAGGTGGTGGCATAGGCAGGGTGGTGGAAGTAGTGGAGGTAGGGGTGAAAGGTTGGAGGACCGTGTGGATGAGCCGTTTGGAAGGCCGAGAAGCGGAACGAGCATTGAACGACTTAGGCATGATAGGCAAAACTTTGCTCTTTCTAATCTGATCATCTGCATACTCACCAACTCGTGCATCACGACACAACCCGTAAATCAAGTAGGGGCACATAATCAATCGACGCTTGTTTTTCTGGTTCTCCCGAAACTCCGCAAAAATCGTCCTTCCCACGTCTACTTTCAACTTATAATGCAAGGCGTACAACAACCGTAGATCCTTAATGTGAAAATGTGTGATGTTGTCCTTAGGTAGTAGACGATTCTGGGAGAACTTAGCCTTGACTTTCCAGTCGTCGGGCCAAGTCGTCGTCAACAGCTGACTGCGCGTGTTACCCCCTTTTGACATCCACTGCAACTCGGGGTTGATTTCTATCCTCATCCGCTCCAAGGGGTCCTCAGGACTACCCCAACTATTCTTGTCCCGAAACCACTCCTCATAATGATCGCCCACGATAGTCGGTGTCCTATAAAAACCATTAATCGCTGCGACCGACCATGGGACATTCACTCCACGCACCCAAACAGTCCCTCTCTCTAAGTCAGCCACAGTAAAGTTGGCATACCATTCCCGGACTATCGACAAGTTCAGGTTGCCCTCGGGTTCCAAGATAAGGTTATTCCAACCCCTACTCCTCAGATTATCCACAAACGATTTCGGTACCACCTTCAAATCTAGCCCTCTTTCAAAGCACATCTTTTTATCGACTACGAACTCCTCGTAATTGCTCAAGGCTTGGGGCGTGGAGAAACGCATGTCGTAAGGAAGAGGGTCAGATGAGGCGGAAGCTACTTGGGGTTGCGGCTCGGTGGAAGTCCGAGGAATAGGTTGGGTAGGTGGAGGGTGTGGGGGTTGAGAAACTGGGGGACGAGCGACCCTAGGTGTGACACGGGACAGGGGTGCCTCACTCTCAAACTCCGCAGTCTCCTCACTGCTGTCATCACTATCACTGCTAGAATTTCGACCTTCAGTATCGGGCTCGAAATCATCATCCGATGTCTCATCTCTAAGCTGTCCAGCCCTAATAGCTCTAGGGTTCGCGCTCAAACCTCTCCCTGGCTCATCGATTCTAATACCACCGCCTCTAGTTCGAACCGCTGTTTTTTGCTTCTTAGATTGGCTCTTACCAACAACAGGCATTTTCCCCTTCCCTTTATCCCCTATCTCCTTCCGTTTACCTCCCGCCATCTTCCTATATCAAGAGCAACGACACCACAACCAACACAAGGCAAACCGACCCGATTATCATCCAATACGGGATTTCAAAACAAACAACCCACAACAACCACAACGTCAACCACCACACATCACAAGGCCAAGAACACAACAAACAAACAAGAAACAAGGTACATAATCAATGACAATTCACAAACGGGGTAGGGAAAAAATTTGAGAAAAATCAAAAATCAAACCCTACTCAAAACGGAAATGTAAACCAAATAGTACCTGTCTTATGCTTAGATTAGCCTACGTGAGCGTTGTGGAGTGACTAACGAGCCCCGAAACAAGCGAAATTGCGAAATTCGACTATGGTGAAAAATTCACCCAAGCACCGATCGAACTGGTAATTTAGCGGATTGTTGTTCGGATTTGAGTGTAGAAAACAAAAGAGGGGATCAAGAGGTGTTGATTGCAACAAAAATCGCTCAAAACGGGCTAGAATTGAAGATTTTCGAAGCAAAAAGGGGGAAAGGGCGATGGAGCGGCGGTTAGGTCTCGGAATTTTGAAAGTGGAACGCCGGTTTGGGAAGAAGGGGGTATATATAGAAAAGGGGTCAAACGCTGGTTTGAAGAGCTTGGAACGTGCGTTTCGCATGTTTCAAACGCACGTTTGAGAAGTGGGAACGTGCGTTTCGCATAGATGGAACTGGCGTTTGAACGAGAAACGTGCGTTTGAACCGAGGGATTTGATACTGGGGGTAAGAGGCTCAAACGCTGGTTTGGAAAATCTTGGAACGCACGTTTGAAGGGCTGGGAACGCACGTTTGGACATTGGGAACGTGCGTTTGAGGGCAAAAACAGGGGAAAAAACAGGAAAACAGGGGAAATCACTCCACACTCACATCTAACCACCCCTAGACCACTCTAGACTCTTACTCAACCAACTTAAACCACAAAAAGGTGGGTTGCCTCCCACTAAGCGCCTTTGTTTTACGTCGTTGGCTCGACAAGATGGATTATACGGTGCCAACTTTTTCAAAGTTATACCGTTGGCACGGGGCGAGGAAAGGATAGAAAGAACGGATGATGGGTCAAAGGTTATACGAGTCAAGGTTTATAGTCCATGACAAGACTTGCACGATTCATCACATGGCACGGGGTCTTCGAGGGTCACTATTTCCAAGGCTTCATCAAAGGGTAGTCTCTCATACTTTTTCAATCTCAAGCCGTTTGTGGTCACAGTACCAAACTTGGGGTGAGTGATTTCGATAACTCCGGACGGATAAACTTTAGACACTATGTAAGGACCGGACCACCTAGACTTCAACTTCCCTTGGAAAAGATGCAAACGAGTATTGTAGAATAAGACTTCGTCACCCTCATTGAAAACACGAGGTTTGATCAACTTATCATGGAGTAACTTAGTCTTTTCTTTATACTTCGTGGAGAGGTCATAAGCACAAAGGCGGAACTCATCTAGTTCATTCAATTGGGCCATACGCTTCTCACCAATTAAGGTGTCATCGAGGTTTAGCATTTTGATGGCCCAATAAGCCTTGTGTTCGATTTCTGCGGGAAGATGGCAAGATTTACCATAGACTATCATGTAAGGTGACATGCCTAGGGGTGTCTTAAAGGCTGTCCTATGGGCCCACAAAGCATCATCTAACTTTAAAGACCAACTCTTGGCGTTCGTGTCTACCGTCCTTTCCAAGATACGCTTAATACCCCTATTCGTGACTTCAACTTGACCACTCGTTTGGGGATGGTAAGCGGTACCTAGCTTGTGTTTCACTCCATACTTCTCCAAAAGTTTATCAAACGGCTTGTTAGCAAAATGGCTTCCATTATCACTAATTATAGCACGAGGCACCCCAAACCGACAAAAGATGTTCTTTCTAAGAAACCGGATAACAACATTCCTATCATTGGTGGGTGAAGCTAAGGCTTCGACCCATTTGGATACATAATCACATGCGACTAGGATATACTTGTTACCACACGAAGAGGGATAAGGGCCCATGAAATCAATGCCCCACACGTCAAAAATCTCACACACTATGATCGGTTTCTGAGGCATCTCACTCCTTCTAGATATACGACCGGACCTTTGACAAGCATCGCAAGATTTCACATAAGCATGTGCGTCTCGAAATAGAGTGGGCCAATGCAGTCCACTTTGCAATACTTTCAAAGCGGTTCTTTGCCCCGAGAAATGGCCTCCGCCTCTTTGTCGTGACAAAACGAAAGAGCGCTCAACATTTCACTTTCTAGGATGCACCTCCTCAAAATGCCATCCGAACACAACCTATATAAGCAAGGATCTTCCCACACATACTTACCAACTTCACCGAGGAATTTGCGCCTTTGGTTCGAGTCAAGGTCGGGATCTACAAAACCGCACTCGTGGTAGTTGACAAAAGGAGCGAACCAAGGACTACCTTCCTTACCGACCTTTAGAAAGTTTCCTTTTTTAGCCGGAAAAAGGGTGTCAAGCGCATAGAGTTGCTCGTGAGGAAAAGAGTCATTTATCTCCCTTTGTGCCTTAATCAACTCCTCACTAAGCTCCATACGACTTAGGTGGTCGGCTACGACATTCTCACAACCCTTCCTATCACGGATCTCTAGATCGAACTCTTGCAAAAGCAAGATCCACCTCAAGAGGCGGGGCTTGGCGTCTTGCTTGGCGAAGAGATAACGCAAAGCGGCATGATCCGTGTGGACAACTACCCGAGAACCTACGAGGTGAGACCGAAACTTATCAAACGCAAAGACGACCGCTAAAAGCTCTTTTTCAGTGGTGGTGTAATTCTATTGGGCCGGATTCAAGGTGTGACTTGCATAAGCAATGGGCTTGAAGATTTTATCGATCTTTTGACCGAGGACCGCACCAACCGCGGTGTCACTCGCATCACACATGAGCTCAAATTCTTGATCCCATTTCGAGCAACTAAGATGGGAGCGGTTATAAGCAATTGCTTGAGCATCAAAAAGGCTTCAACACAAGCTTTGTCAAAATCAAACGGGACGTCTTTTCCAAGAAGAAGAGTAAGAGGACGGGCTATTTTCGAGAAATCCTTGATGAACCTACGATAAAACCCCACATGGCCCAGAAAACCCCTAAGAGTCTTTAGGTTGGTGGGCATAGGAAGCTTAGCTATCGCTTCAACCTTAGCCTTGTCTACCTCTATACCCTTACTAGATATCTTATGCCCTAAGACCATCCCTTCCGTAACCATCAAATGACACTTCTCCCAATTGAGCACCAAGTTTGTCTCCTCACATCTACCCAACACCTTTTCAAGATTATCTAGATATTGTTCAAAGGAATCACCAAACACGCTAAAATCATCCATAAAGACTTCTAAAAACTTTTCTATCATATCCGCAAATATGGCCACCATGCACCGTTGGAATGTCGCGGGTGCATTACACAACCCAAAAGGCATCCTACGGAAGGCAAAGGTACCATAGGGGCAAGTATAGGTAGTCTTTTCTTGGTCCTCTAAAGCCACATGTATTTGGTAATACCCACTAAACCCATCAAGAAAACAATAAAAGGCATGGCCACTCAATCTTTCCAACATTTGATCAATAAAGGGGAGGGGGAAGTGATCTTTACGGGTTTGGTCATTTAGCTTACGATAATCAATGCAAATTCTATGACCACTTACCAAACGCTTAGGTACCTCCTCACCTTTGTCATTGATCTCCACGGTCATACCCCCCTTCTTCGGCACCACTTGGGTGGGACTCACCCACTTGCTATCCGAGATGGCATAGATAATCCCTAGCTTCAACATTGTGACCACGTCCTTTCTCACAACCTCCTGGAGGTGTGGATTGAGTCTTCTTTGGGGTTGCCTTACCGGCTTTGCTCCATCTTCCAGAATAATCTTGTGTTGGCAAATGGTGGGACTAATACCCTTTAGGTCGCACATCTTCCACCCGAAAGCACGCTTGTGCTTCTTAAGCATCTTCACTAACTCATCTTCCCGCAAAGCCGTTAGTGTAGAAGAAATAATCAAAGGAAGTAAATCATTATTTTCAAGAAAAACATACTTCAAATGAGGTGGAAGTGGCTTCATTTTCAAATCTTTCGGTGGGTCCTCAATTGATGGCTTTTCTAGCTCTCCTTCAAGCCCAAGATCAATCTTCTCGGTCCACCTTTCACCCACGAAAGCCATCTTTTCTCGCTCTTTTGCTTCCTCTTCCAATTCCTCTTCCTCATCATGTTCCGTACTTACTCTTTCCATGCCTTCATCGGATTTATCTTTATATTCCTGCATGTCAACATGTTCAAACGCAAGGATATATAGCATCAATAGAAAAACAGTCCTCGGTGCTCTCCTTAGGATGTTTCATGGCTTTATAGACATTGACCGCGACTTTTTCATCTCCAACTCTCAAGATTATCTCACCGCTCGCAACATCTATCAAAGTCCTTCCGGTATTTAAAAAGGGACGTCCTAACAACAAAGGTGTTTTGGAGTCCATCTCCATGTCTAGCACCACAAAATCTACCGGGAAGGCAAACTTATCCACTTTCACTATGACATCCTCTATCACTCCCATAGGCTCCCTAATAGACCTATCCGCCATTTGAAGGGTCATCCCCGTTGGCTCCAACTCTCCTAGGTTAAGACTCTCATATATAGCACGGGGCATTAGGCTTACACTAGCCCCCAAATCACACAAGACACTAGGAAAATGAGTCGTACCAATAGTAACCGGGATAGTAAAACTACCCTTGTCCCTAACTTTCGGGGGAATCTTAGACTTTCCATTAAAAATAGCGGAACACTCTTCATTTAAACACACAACTTCTTGCATCTTACCCTTCTTAGTTAGTAACTCTTTAAAAAACTTACAATACGAGGGCATGTTTGCAAGTGCTTCAAGAAAAGGAATGTTCAAATCAATTTTTCGTAAAATTTCAATGAATCGAGTTTGTGCCTTATTCAAGCAACTTTGTCTATGATTCTTAGGGGGATATGGGAGAGTACTCAAATTGAAATCTTTAGAAGGAGGAGGGATCATACCTTTCTTACCTTTGGAGCGTGGGGAAGACGGCTCTTTCATTGGCTCTTTCCCTTCTCTTCTAGTTGACTCCTCTTCTTTCACATCGATAACCCCATAATCTCCCCGAGCTTGAGCTTCTTTCCTTTCAACTTCTTTTTTCTTGACATATTCCTCATGATCCTCATCATCTTCAATCCCATCTATATCACCATCCATAGCTCCCGCTTCCGACTCAATAGGTGCTTTTCTAGCCTTGTCCTCCCACAAGACTTTCTTTTCTCCATTAGTTCTCAACACTTTGCCACTTCGGGTTAAGATGGCGTTTACACTTCTCGGATTTTTTTCGGTGTTACTCGGTAAACCGCCCTTCAACTGAACATGTTCCACCACTTGACCAAATTGAGTCTCAAGATTTTTGATGGCGGAACCATGTTTGTAGTTCATCTCAACCATGTCTTTCTTAATCTCCGCAAAGTTTTTGTTCATTTGTTCCAAGATGACATCGGTTGAACTCTTTTGAGGTATAGGAGCCAAAGGAGGAGGGTGTTGATAATTGTTGGAACCTTGTTGATTGTACCCTCCTTGTTGTTGCCTTTGGTGTGGAGGTTGATAGACTTGCCCTTGTGAAGATTGACTTTGATTTTGATTTTGTCTATAACCTTGGTTTTGGCCTTGGCTTTGATTCCGATTCCAACCTTGATTATTGTTATGCCTCCAAGAACCATCACCTTGATTTACATAGTTTCCTCCTTGACCTTGTCCCACATAGTTCACATCTTGGGATTCTTCATACGGTTGCCCACCTTGTTGCTCACCCATATATTGGCCTTGATAGGGGCTTTGAGATTGATTTTGATATTGAGGCCCCGTATTCCATTGCTCCATCGAGCAAATACTCATCATCCGCTTAGCCAACTCATTCATGTTATCTTGAGAAAGAGTGCTAGGTTGCCCTTGAGTCGAGGATTGAGGATAGGCCATGTTTTGGGCTTTGGTTGTCATCCTACAATCCTTTGCCGAGTGTGGTCCGCTACAAATTTGGCAAAGCTTAGCGCTCTCATTCTCCTTTTTCAATCTCCCTAACTGTTGTTCCATCGCTTGTACTTGAGCATGATATTGATCATTTGCTTCAACTTCTTTCACTTCAACCAAACCAGGCTTCTTGCTTCTTGTCCCCTTTCTACTTGACGATATATATTGCCTCGAGGTCTCGGAAATCTTCTCAATTTGGTTCATAGCTACTTCGGGTACCATACTCATAATATCTCCATTGCATGAAGCATGCAACGTACTTTGATGAACTTGATCCAAACCCCGGAAGAAGGCATGAACTACCTCATATGATCTCAACCCGTGCCCCGGGCACTCTCTCAATAAAGCCTTAAACCGATCCCATGACTCATGAAGCTCTTTTCCTTCATATGCATTGAACGACATTATAGCTTCTTTCATATCCATGGTCTTCGACGGGGGGTAATATTTGAGTAGAAAAGTCTTTACCACTTCCTCCCATGTGTGTAAAGAGTCATTAGGCAACGAATCATACCACCTCTTAGCTTGCTCTTTCAAGGCGAACGGGAAAAGCATAAGTTTGAGTGCCTCATCACTCACTCCATTGATCTTCGTCGAGTTCACTATTTGGAGAAAGTGATCAATGAATAAGTGAGGATTTTCTAAAGCGGTTCCCTTGAATATAGCGTTGTCTCCCAACAAATGTATGATGTTCCTATTCAATTCCAAGTTGTTGGCGGCTACCGGTGGCATTCGGATTGGACTATGCCCCATGTTTGCCGTAGGAGCTAGCAAGAAATCTCTACAAGTCAAACCACCTTGGTTTTGCTCTTGTTGACCGTTAAACCAATTTGGCATCGCGTTTGCACCTTGATTGTGAGCTTGGTTTTGGTTTTGTTGAAACCGGTTCAACATCCATGCATTGAATTGTTGCATAAGAGCGGGATCCATTTGATTCCCTTGAGCCTCATGTTGAACATTTTGAGGTATCGGCCCATTTGCATTCACAACATTGTTTCCTTGTCCATTCCCACCTCCTTGTGCATTGTTGTTGACGAGAGGCGGGTTTTGAATTGGGACTCCATTATCATTTACCAAATTTCCTTCCAAACCTTGTCCACCTTGTTGTGCCATGTCGAATCCTTCTCCCAACTCACCCGAGTTGTTCTCTTCAAAGACCGGAATCGACTCCTCTACTTGACGACCTCTTCTTCGTTGACTATTTCTACGCCTTGCGTAAGCTTCAATTCCGTCTATGTAAGGTTCGAGTGGTGTTTGAGATCTCCGGGTCATGCACTACAAAAAGCAAACAACAAGAAAACAGTAAAATAAAACCTAGGCCCAAGCCTTCGGTTCACTTACAAGATATCACAAATAGCACACAACTCCCCGGCAACGGCGCCATTTTGATGAGCGTTTATTTCACCAAACAAAATTTATAATATTCTCAAGACAACGGTGACTAAACAAGCTCTCTAACCGGCAGTGTACCGGGTCGATTGCGAGTAAAGCTACAGGAGTCCGAGGTCGATCCCACAGAGAAGATGTGCTTGTAAGTACCAAAGTGAACTTATTGCTTAGTCTAGGCAAACAAGTTGTTGGAATGTTTGTACACTTCAATTAAACTAAAGTAAATTAAACTAACAAGTCTAAAGGGAGAAAGGGACATAGGCGAACCATGATCAATGTGACTAATCTCAACCCTAAGGTAGACAAAACCGAGAGTGTGCATTATACTAAACGAACTCTTGCATTCAATTTCACGGGTGCGAACTCCTAAACCCGGTGCTAGCGTCTGAACAACTCTCTTCTAACACCTTATGCCATGTTAAGGTCTGAACAACTCTCTCCTAACAAGTCATGTTTTGCACTCGAGCCGCTTAAACGTATAAACGAGTAACCTCACGATGAGCTCGGTTTAACAACTAAACCGAGACTACACCGCGATCCTAGAACCCTTTTCCCACACCCCTCTCTCTGAACAACTCTCAAGAGTGATGTGTGTGATTTTTGACCTAGGTGATCAATCTAGCCCAAATTCGTTATAACAAGTTCTAAGACATGAAAAGCGCAAGATACAACAATAAAAAGCACTACCCACTCCCAATTTCATCACCCAAAGGGTGATTTCACCAAATTTCACATGATTCGGCTATGAAGATGTTTAGCTACTCATTATACTAATCAAAACATGCACAAAACAGTAAATAAGAGCCATAACAAGTAAAAGAGAAGAGAAATATACCATAAGATTGCAGAAATTGAGTTGAGATCCAAAAAATACAAAATATAGAAGTAATTAAAAGGTGGTCTCTTAGTGTTAGAAATGAAAATCTAAGCTAAGAAATGGAAAGATTAAGCTAAGATGTTGTTGATTTACACTAAGAGGGAGTATTCTAAGCTATTACAAAATTCGAGCTATGAAGGGGTAGAGTTTGGCTAAGAAGATGAATAATAATCCCAAAATGGACTAAGGGGGGTATTTATAGGTGGAGGGAAAATCCTGCAGATTTTGGTTCAACGCTGGTTCCAGATGAATGGAACGTGCGTTCTGCTTGAAGTTCTGGGCAGCTTAGGGCTTTTGTCTTGCGAAACGCTGGTTTACGTGCATGGAACGTGCGTTTAAGAGGTCTGGAACGCACGTTCCAAGGTACAGAACGTGCGTTTGAATGGCCTCGAACGCACGTTCTAGGTAATTGCTAAACCAGCGTTTGAAGGAGCTGAACTCTGTATGACTCGCAACTCTGGAACGCTGGTTTGAGGGTTGGAACGCCAGTTTGGAGACCTGGAACGCTGGTTTGAGGGTTGGAACGCGCGTTTGGACCCTGTGCCACCAATTCTTCACTTTTTCTCCCTTTTCCACCTCTTTTCTCGCCTCAGTTATGTTTCTCATTGTAAACCATTGCCTGTCGGGTCCTCGAGACATCAATACCCTAAATCATCACAATGACCAAAAACAACCAAAACATTCCAAAGGGTAAACGTGCTCGGGAATGGGGTCAATATCATCAAAAAGGGGTGGTAAACTATCAAAATGACGGAATTACCCCCCGTGCGAGGAACTCACAATATTACCCCGAAAGTGGCCTAAATTATCCAAAAATGTGCTGAAAATGTGGTAAACGGAGGCCAAACAATGTAGCGGAGTCACGTAAAGTTGACTCCCATCAGGTGCCATTGCGATATCTTTACCAACTCACCGGTAGAAGGCCCTCCTTCTAGCGCCAAACGAGGATGAAAGGTCAAGGACCTTATGGCTGTTAACCACAAGGTCGGAGGTTCAAGCCCTCCTTCTAGCGCCAAATGATGATGCTAAATAATGCACCACCTATAAAACAGGGCCACGTGTAATCTAAGGGTGAGTTAAGGAGAAGAACATGCAAGGCAAATACTGATAAAGATGATGTTTTTGGTGTTTTATGGCTGAGTCCAAGAATGTATCTTGGATTGCCTACGTATCCTGTGTAATGTCCAGGAATCAAGCCTTACGTAGTTCCTGGAGCTATGTATTTATGGGCACATGTCCTTCTTCTGTCCTAAACTTAAGGCGGTTTGGTCTATTGACATAAATACCCTTTAATGGGCCTTGCTTTCTTGCCCAAGTAACCTGCTGGACGGTGGGCCTAGGGATCGACTCGATTAACGCCGACATGGGTGATCGAGGTGAGACACTTGCAGAATCTGCCGGTTGCTGCGGTCTTCACTGGTACGTCTCGTATTCGATCCGATGTGGATAATTAACATAGACTTTTCCACATGCTAGCTGGACCAATCAGATTATTCCACATGGAGGGGTGAAATCCCGTATCGTCAGCGGGTGATCGGTGTTGGATGGTGATCATGGTGGTCGGATGGCGGGTGATCGGTGGTGACAGTGGTGGGTAGTGATCGTGGTGGCGGGGCGGCGGGTGATCGGACGGTGGTAAGTTGCGATCGTGGTAACACATTCCATTCCATCCGATTTTTGATGGAATGAAAATGACCAAATTTCATTCCATTGGAATGAACAAGTTTTTCCTTCTTATCCAAACACGCCAAAATAATGGAATGAAATGAAAAAAGCATTCCATTCCATTCCTGCAATACAAACGCGCCACAAGTGTTTGCACTTCAAATAAACCATTAGTACGACAACGCAACACGATTAAGTAAGTACATAAAGGTTGTTTGATTAATCAATCATGATAACATGTACTTAACCTCTCTAGATAATGTGTTATGTTTGAAACAATCAAGATATATAATTAAATATTAGGGTTATGATCGAGACTTGTAATTTCTCAGCATATATATATATATATATATATATATATATATATATATATATATATAGGACCCCGATCCTCTCAGAAAGGCACACGAGGGTGACACAAAACGGCGTGCTTTTGTGTACAAACGACACCGTTTGATTCCGACCTAAAAAACAAACAAAATCACGCTCAAAACGGCGTTCGTTGCGACACGACGCCGTTTGGCTCACAAAGACACCACGCAGAGAATGGCACGGAGAGGATCGCAATTCTATATATATATATATATATATATATATATATATATATATATATATTTGAATTGGTTTGGTTTTATTGAGAGTAAGAAAACCGATCCAAACCAATAGAATTGATTTGATTGACAACCGAAAAAAAAAATTGATTTGATTATTGGTTCGGTTTGTGTTTTTTAAGTACTTATATATAATAGAAAATTCGAAACCAGAGCGGGGAAATTCTCAATAGTTTCTCAAAGAGGCTAGAAGGAGGATTTGACGTAGCTGCTGGCGAGGCTCTGACCATTTACCACGCAATTTTTTATGCGATTACGTGGGGCTTATTTAAAGTGGTTTTTGAAGGAGATTCTCTAACAACCTTTCAACATCTCCAATCAGTCGAGGATGACCTCTCGCCCATTGGTTGCATTATAGATGATTGTCGCCGTCTTTTATCTTGTTTTGTTACATCTTTTTTCTCTTTTGTCAAAAGGCAAGGAAACATCCATGCCCATCTTCTAGCTAGAGAGGGCTTCGCCTTATAGGCAGTGTAGAATGGGGTTCTTCTCCCCCTCCTCATGTAATTCTTGCTAGTTCCGCAGATCGCGGCTAATAAAATTTTCGCTTTAAACCCTCAAAAATATATATATATATATATATATATATATATATATATATATATATAATAGAAAATTACTTGCGCTACATACATAATAATAAATAATAAACATAAAAATCCAAAATTAGGGCTGGACGTCGATTGCAAAAAAATGAATCAATTGCTGGGGGCTTCAATAGCAGCGGGGAATGGGATCAAGTGCAGACCTTACATGGTTTCTCCGATGACGCGGATGTTAACATCATTGGTACAGGCGAGGTCTTTTATGAATCGTAAGGTTACTTATATTCCAACTGGTAAAAAAGAGAAAGACTGTCCCACAGTTATGAAGGACGACGTAAAGCGGGTATGGTTTGGCTCAGCATTCACCGGGGAAGTAGAAAAGAGATACCTTGACTATCTGGGTAAACTTGACTGGGAATCGTTGGAGGTAACTACAGAGGAAATTGGCACTTTTGGGCATTAATTAATATATACATAATGGTTAGACATAAAAGTAGCTGCTTTGTTGATTGTGTTGTGTTTAAATTGTGATCCATAGCCTTAAGTTTGCCTCGCTAAACTCATAATCCTGTCCTGTTTTTGTCACTGACAAAGATAATAGCTTTTTGATTCACCAACAATTAATAAACATAAGATATTTTGTTGTGAAATGTTCGATCCATGATATCATGTTTTGCTGTCTGCTTCTTGATTTATTATCAATTGCTGATTCAATCATGCGGTTTGCTCAATTGCTCCTGATGCAGCTGTTTGCATTGAATTTTGATTTTGCTGTGATACTTGAACATTATTTCAATTTCTTATTGATGCTCGATCTTGTTTTGCTTGTCAAACTTTGTGGGTTTTGTTGTCTGGGTCATAGGCTTTTGGATACCTATTGCTCGTCGCTTGTGTTTGACATGGCACGTTTAGGGAATAGTACAGAGTGAATTCTGTTGCTGTCAATCACCATATGCATGTAAGGTGGAAAATAAAGCCTGATACCTTTCGTTCAGTGTATTATAGACTTTGAAAGTGCCCTGAGGCCTTTAGATAAATTTGAATTGAATAGCAAGGGCCTTGATAAACTCAGATACATACGAGGTCCTTTCTGAGTTCCGACTTTTATAACAAAAGTTCTGAAATCCTTTTGTAATGCCTTTTGGAATAGAAGGTTTGAGGCACGCATCGTGGGAGCCTGGATGAAGCCGGAGAGGCCTTTGTTGGCCTATCCTGTAAGAAATCCGAAGCCTTAAATAGTGAGTGGTCTCCAATTGAGCCTGAATAAAAAATAATAGATCAGTGGCTTCATAGGTATCGGGAGGAAATGATCGAGAGGCCTCGATCTGTCAGGCAGCCTTTACCATAAGAGGTCCGCGGTGCCAAGAGAAACCGGATGAAAATGTCCCCCATTTATCAAGGACAAAACACAGGTACAAAAGGAGGTATTGTTTCGCTCAGTTTTCACGGGGGAAGTAAGTTGATTAAAATTAGCACTTTTTGAACATTACTACATACATAATGGATCATATGATTTCCTTCTTTAGACTTAAAAGTAGCTGCTTTGATCATGGTGTTAGAATTGTGATCCACAGCCTGTAGGCTTTATGTTACAACTCTTAACTCATATTCATTTCCTGTTTTTTGTATGGAGCGAATTCTATTGCTGTCAATCACCATATATATATATATATATATATATATATATATATAACTAATGGCTTTTGTGTGTGGTGTGTATGTGCATGAGTGGGTGGAGGGTTGGGTGATTCTCCACATCCGAGGGTCTTCTATTGCTGTAGAGTTTTGCTTCCATTGATCCATAGTTGTCAAGAATTGATGTCTTTGTGTCTAGAAGGTAGGTGAGGTTGCCTCTACAATATGGTGTACAAAAAGAGGGTTGTGTGTGTGCATTTTGAAACTTTTGAGTACTTAGTACTCCTATCTGAGTTGGTGGATGTATGTTTATATCATTGGGGGTGGTTAGGACATACTGCATACGATGGCGCATGCATATGTTTTATGTCGTTAGAGAATATACTACTCACAAGGCGTATTTAAATATTTTGTTTGATAGTAGTCGGCCTTTATGTGCACATTTTCTGGTCCATTGGCCTTGATTTTTAACCTTTTCTATGATCATCTAGCATGGTCAGGGCGAGCCCAGGCGACCGACCTAAGCTTGTCGAGGCTTTGCCTAGCGCTTTAACAACTATGGCATTGATCTATATACATGAATGGAATGTCAATCATGAACCGACACTCTAAGAATTTGATCTACAATTTGTTTTGTTTTGTTTTTGTCGTTGTAGAATCACATTATACATTTTCCGAGAAAGCATCGAAGCAAGGATGAAAAGTGGCTGATATTGGAGAAGTGGGCAGCACATTATGGCAGAAAGTATCCCTCTGTTGAATTGAAGAAGATGAGATTTGTACAGTTTAAGAAAGCATTGGCCTACATTGATGCAGTCAATTCACAAGGCGAGCTTGTAGTGAAATTACGGAAGGAATGCGACATATTTGGTTACCCTGTTTCTTGTTTTTTACCACCTATTTGTCGTTATTGGTTGAAGGGCATTCGAAAAGCCTATCATTCATTTACACCAGCAAATTTCTGCGAATTAAGACGCACTTATAAGAAAGATAATATCTTTGTAAAGAAGGGTTGGGTAGGCCGTGATAATAAAGTGTATGAAAGACAATAGGATGTCTTTGCTTCTTTTGAGGCTTGTAACATACAGTACATACAGTAGTAGTAGTAGGGTGTTTTTCCTCTAAGTTGGATGACTATGACTGGTAGTAATAAAGGCACTAGTATTTTATTTTATTTTTTTGGGGTGTAATTGTTGTTATTATTAATAATAGTGTTTAATTTTATTGGGTAGAGCAAATTATAGTAATAGTGGTTATTTGGTCATTATATGTTGGATAAATTAGATTAAACATAATTGTGGTGTAAACTGTAAACATCATCAGTCTTAATTTATTTTCAGCTTTGTAGAAATGCCCTGTGTGTGCAGATATGTTAAAGTTGATAAATTTTAGAGTTTAATGCATAATACGTCCTTTGACCATCTTTAATAATAAAATGTGAAGATAGATAGATTAACCAGTGCCATGATTAAATACTGCAAAATCATTCAAAAAGCATCCCATCGTGGCTTTGATGCCACGGCGAAGAAGATCTAACAGATAAGATAATTACATGAACAAAAAGCTGCGACAATTAATTACTTAAATTCCAATGCTGAGTTGATAATAGGATAATTGTGCTTCAGAAAATAGTAGTAATTAGTACTTAAAAACCATACTAATAGCTTCCATTGAAGAAGATGATGATGAGGAGTTCCTTCCTTAGTGTTTGAGCCTCGAGTACCCTCATCCAAAACAACTGCAAACTGCAAAAACAGTCTTTTATCGGTAAGTATATATGTATCAACAACTCATTATTAATTAAGCAAGCAGCAATAATTACCAACATATAGGAAGGTGTTCACCCACATGGTCATGCTGATGCTTAGTAATCCACTTGAAACGATGCATGTCGTCTCTACCATTTCCTGCCTTTCAGCCGAACTCTGTTCCCAAATGAAAACGAGTGTTATGGCGATCGAGGACATATATGCAAAATAAGAGAAACTTATCAGCATTAATTATATACTCTAGAAAGCAGCAAGCACATTAAAAGTCCAACCACTCATCATGCCATTCAACTTTAAACTAGCAGCAGATTATACTGTCTTCTACTCATGTGATAACCGATAAAAGATACACTACGTACCAACTGCAGTAGAGTAGAGGAGCTAATAAGTAACACAAACATGGGGGCCGCAAAATCGGCACCTCCAACTAGCACATCATTCTCAAGACAAATCAGCATTCGTTAAACGGACTTACTTGAGCCAAAGTGATTATGCAAAAGCTAGTTTGTTGTTGAAATGAGTGATCTCATGAGGACATGAGAATTAATAAATAGTAATAACTTTTTAGCAGTTCTATATATAATCTAAAGAGCAGCAAGCACAATAAAAGTCCAACCACCCATGCCCAACTTGCAACTGAATGAGTGAAAAAGAGTAACACAATGGACAGCAGACATAAAATACAACAAGTAGAACAACAACAACCACCAAAAAAGTACCGTGCAGGTGTAAAATGGTCTCCACTGTGACCTCCTTCCGATTTTGGGATCGGTTGTTACTGCCAAAAAAAAAAAAAAATCAAATTAAATTAAATAAGCAATCTAAACATAATTAATATGTTTGTTAAATGCAATCTAATTTCATACTAATGAAAAATATTACCAGAAATCGGGTAGATTGCTGAATTAAAAATATTGTAGCGACTTGCGATTTTTAAAGTTCCACCCAAACCCCAATCTCTTCCATATGAGTTCTTTAGTAGCCAATAGTGTTCACGATACTTGTTCCATCCATGCCCAATTATGGCGACAATATGATTTCCTTGCAGTTCTTTATCTTGAGGATGTGTGAATTTGTTTATAACATAATCCTTGTCAGTGTTCTCACCATACCAAAACAGTTCCATGAATGTAGAGAATGTGACAGTAAGAGGGTGATGGTTCAATACATGCAAGATTTGATAGATATCATTAGGATTATTCAACCATCGATAACCGGTAAGAGGTAATGGGACAATAGTGGGAATTCGATTGCAGTGGCGGTTCGGCAATATATACGGATAATCCTCCATGAGAGGCAGCCCACCTTTGCGCATAGCTACCTCATACACCCACTCCGGATAACCAAATTCCCAAGATGGTTTCCACGGGCTATTCTCAATCACAAATTGTTCAGAAAAACTCAATAGTTTTCCTGTAACAAGAAAATGTATAGCCTCCACCGGAACCATGGCTCCGAAATCCCAGCAGGTATTGAATTTCCCTTGAGACTTAATTGGAGTAACCGCTCCTCTTTCAATCCAGTCAAATGCTGGGTAGTTGGTGGGATTGAGGACTTTTGGGATAATGATTTTCGGACGACAGGGAGTTATCACTCTTGGGCTACTAGCATTAGGTGTGATCACTTTCCTGGGACCATATGTGTAAATCCCATCAGGAGAACGACTGAGAATTCTGGTCGAGAAACAAAGAGTGTTAATGATAGCTCTTGGTTTTGTATACCGGGTGAAACGAAACATTTCTTCCGATTGCTTTTTGCTTCTCAGAAACCTTTGGAGATGGAGTAATCTACAAGTGAGGACCTGAAGAACATCCAAAATTGAAATGCATGCATAAACTTGAGTCACTATAGTGTTTATTGTAATAAAAAAAATGGTAATGAAATGTTCAAGCCACTTAATCACAACTAGTTATACTTTACATATTTGATCAATATATATACTAATAGGAAACCGATATATAGCATTATTACTTTTATTAGATGAAAATGTTATTATTTATTACATAGATGGGTTAAAACTTAAAAGACTAAAACACAATAAAACGATATTGACAACATAAAATACAATCACGTTATCAACACTAATTTTCTTTTATTTAAAAATCGAAAATAATAACCATCAACTACGACAACTTGATTTTTTTTCTTGGATACTCTCGAACATATTCGAGCTCAGCTCATTAAAGCTCATTTATGTTTATTTATGTTATTGAATCGAGCTCGAACATATTACAGGGCTCGTTTCATGATCGAACGTATTCGTGAACATTTAATAGTGTTCGTGGGCTTCAAAAAAAAAAAAAAAAATAGTGTTCGTGAACTCATATATATATATATATATATATATATATATATATATATATATATATATATATATATATATATATATATATAGTTTAACCGGTGATGAACGTTTGTTTATTAATAGATGATAGTATCCTAATTATAGAGTTTTTACGTGTGTTTTCTAGGTAAACTAGTCATATTCGAATTTTATCACGAGCTGTGTAGAAATTGTTTTTCACGAGCGAGCTCGAGCTTGAATATTATACTCATTTATCGAGCCGAACTCGAACGAGATTGTATATTTGTTTAACAAGCAAATGAACTTGAACATGTTCGTTTAATAAACAAGCTCGAATTCGAATCATAGATATTCGGCTCGGCTCGGTTCGTAAACACCACAGAACTAGAGGTGTTTGCGAACCGAGCCGAGCCAAACATCTATGGTTCGAATTCCAACTTGTTTATTAAACGAACATGTTCGAGCTCATTCATTTGTTAAACGAGTATACAATCTCGTTTGAGTTTGCCTCGATAAATGAGCATAATCCATAATGTTCGAGTTCGAGCCCAAACTCGGCTCGGGAAATTCATGAAAATGTGCCGTTTTTTATTCTTTGAATGAATTGATCATATTGTTTTTTTTTTTTACCAATCATATTGTTTTTAAAACAATGATATTACAGTTTTATTTTAATTTTTTCGAGGATTAATTGGTAACAATTACATTACTCAATGTATGATGTGCTCCAACTTCTTTAATACTGTTAATGGATTATTTTGACAGGGAGACACAAGTATTGTAAGTACCATTTATAGCATAGAATGATTGCCATTGTGTTTTTGTTGTGTTCATACAAATTCAGGCGGCTACTGTTACTTTTGTTCGCGCTCTCTTTCCCAATATTAAAATATTATTACTATTTTTTTTTTTTTTGAGAAACAATATTATTACTATTAAGTTTAAAATATAAACTACTGTTGGATTATCATTATTAAAATAGATACAATAATGTTCTGTAAAAAAATAGACAAAATAAAGTTACGTAACACATTTTACATCATTAATCATGTTGCGACACATCTTAATTGATTCGAAGTCTTTCTTTATCAATGATTTAAAAATGTGTTGTTTAATTTGTTCGAACTATTTTGTTATTGACATAGCAATTTGCATTATTAACACGATAGCTATAAAATGTATATATTACAAGATTCAACTTAATATGTTCACGAAGACACCAATTAACAACATAACACAAAATCTTAAAAAAAAAAAACAGGAGATTACCTACCGTCTTAAAATAAAAATTCATTTAGTTTTTTAGATTTGTTTCAATAAAGTATTTGTTATATTTTCCTTTCTTTTACCATTATTTATTATAAATTGACATACTTTTCACTACTGATCCGACTTAAGTTTATATATAATGAAAGAACTGTGATACATCCACTAATCATTTTACCACAACACATAATCAATACCAGTTACAATAAATAATTCACCATTTCAATCAATTGGAATAAAACATATAATGAAAAATGCACTACACAAATATACACAAATATATAGTGCACATCATATTTTTCATAATAAAATTCAGGACTTACCGAGCAAACTTCACTTAAACCGTATGATTTAGTGAAAAAGACTTTGTAGTACCGCAGCAGCAACCCCTTTGTTCCCTGACCTTCAAAGAAAACCACTGTATATATTAAAAACCAACTAAAATAGTACACAGCAATCCCTTTATTCACTAAAATACTACACAGCTTTTTTTTACAAAAAATTTACAGCAGAAAGAATCCGGTTTACATGTAGACCGGAAGAAATGACAAAAACACGAAAATGAGTGGGGGAACTCCGGTGGGACTTTTAAATGAGTAAGTCATGCAAGATAGATATTATGAAATCAAGGTTAGAATAGCTAGCAAACTGAACTCATATTGTTTTTCTTTCCCCAAATCTGTTAATCTACGTACTGCGAAAAAACGCTAAACCCAATTTAAAAAAAGGAGCAAAAACGAGTGAACACTGGGAGGGAGGGTCACCGGAAGGCTGGGGTCGCCTGAAGGAACAACAAAACAACAACAAAATCAAATCCAGAAATCATAGCTTTCTTCAAATCCAATCCAGAAATCCAAAAAAGAACAACGAAATCACTAGTGAAAAACAGATAAATCAACTACACAACAAAATCCTAGTAGACGAATATACTGAAAGATTATTTCAACGATTCTCATGAATAGCTAGCAAACGGAGCTCAGATTGTTTTTTCTTTCCCAAAATCAGTAAATCTACTGCGAAAAAACATATCTAAATCAATGAAATAAATCTGTAGCATAAGAATATACTACCGATTCGCATAGCATTCCATTAATTAACAAGAAAACCACGTCTAGAAAGAAAACTTTTCTTGTAATCAAACATCTAAACAAACCAAATAGAAGTCCATACCTTATAAAAAAACCGCTTAATCTGTCAACGAAATCCCGCAGCTAGCAGAAAAACCGAAATCAAAAAACTGAAAACAAATCACATTTTCGTCTATAATATCACTCAAACCGAGAGAGAGAATGGAGATTCAATTAAGAATTTGATTTTTTTGAGGCCGAGAGAATTAATGAAATTGAAAAATTAAGAAAGTGTGAGTAAAGGTATCTTCAGAGAGAGCATGGTTTCTGTTGCATATGCGCGCAAAGGTGACAGGAAGAGAGATTATACGTGTCGTTGTGGGCCCGCTAAATTAAAATACGGTTTGGGGTTCAAGTTATTGAATTTATATAAAAGAAAAAGTACTTTTTTTTTTTTTTTGGAATATCAATCTTGTATAGTAGTTGTAGTTTATTATCAGGGGCGCCCCTGTGGGGGGGCCAAGGGGGCCATGGCCCGGAGCCCCCCCGAAAATCAAAGAATTTAAGGGCCCGACGAAATTTTGGCCTAATATTATATATATACTGTATTTATATGAACAAGGAATGTATTACCTTAATGGTTAGCCCTCAAGTATACTAGATATGAGACCTTGTTTTGAATCTTGCAAGCTACAATAATTTTTGTTTTTTTAAACTAGGACTAGGAGCCAAATAAGTAGGTTTTTTCCTTCCAAACTCATTATCACATGCAGTTTTTTTGTTTTTTTATATATATTATGGTTACTGTTTTTTTTCGAAGTGTGAGGGCCTAATTTTTTTTTTTGGCCCCGAGCCTAAATTTGTACAGGGACGCTCCTGTTTATTATTATCAAATATAATACTAATTAGCATATATTTTGAAACTAACATATACTTTTATAGGTTTTAATAATTTGAAATTTGTTATGTATTTACTTTTATGTATTTACACTATTTGTAATAGTCTCACATGTTTAAAAACAATTTAATAATTTTAAATTTTGTGATTGGTTGAAAAAGTGATGACATGATGTGGTTGGACAACCATAAAATCAATGATTTTTATTATTGTTTTAAATACAACACATTAGGTGTTACATGTGAGTCGTTTGATTTCTTATACAAAGAGTAATGTTTAAATTTCACAACGAACAATACAATAAGGATAGAAGATCGTAGCATGCAATCGCATAATTGTCGTAAAGCACATCATATGATACAAAACATAATAAACAACAACACGAGACGTAACAAAACATGCCGATTTTCATGTACCTTTATTAATTTTACAAGTTATTTAAAGGTACAATTGTTGAAATAAATAGATAGCTAGCCACGATGTGATAGATCGACAAGAATATTTGCTACTGACAGATGGCACAAATCTTGAGGGCTAATTCGGACAAATCGATCGAATGAAAGTATAATATAGAATCGCTCTAGAGATGAAAATCGAATTTTCGACACATAAATGTTTACGATCTGTTGTCGGCAAGAGAGAACGACTAAATAGTTAAGTAATTCTAAACTTAACGTTTTAAACGGTAACTATCTATTCAAATTACTAAATTTCACATAGATAACACTTTGAAATGTTTCATTTAATTCTTAGTATTATAATTATCCTTAATTATTATTTCATACCTACTTGACCAAGAAATTGTTTAAAAGAGGGGTAAATACGTAAATAAAAAAGTGACATAATGTGTATTACATTGTTGATTGATTATTATATATGGACATACATCATGATTAACGATGATCGATACATAATAATCAATATTTGGTGTAATCAGACGTTGTGTGGATGTTTATTGGCAAACAAAACCCGCAGAATGGAAAAAAGCGTGATTTGAATTTTGAGGTTGCATTAAATTGAATAGCTGATTTTTTTTCTTCATCAAAGAGGCTGTTTTTATTTTTTTTTGTTTGTTTGTTAGCATTTGCATGTGCAAGAGAGAGGTTTTACCGTTGTGGGCCACGTCGGTTTTGGTGATTTCGATTATCAAAGTTAAAACTTTATATGTATTATTATTTATATAGTATTAATATGTTATAGTAAATTTATAATTTAATAATAATATAAATTTTGTTATATGATACATTAATTTAAATTTGTTATGATCTATAAAATAATGATAAATGAATACTTTATGTATTTTATACAAATAACATTTATATAATGTTGTGTGAAAATGTAAAAACCCCTAAGTTTTGGATAACATTTTCCAAAGAGCATATTCTGTTTGTATGTTGTGAAGAAGGTGACAGAGAGAGTATAAGCTCTGGTTTTCGCAGACATGGATCGCTAAAATAAATGCCGAATATACGGTATAGAGTGAGAAAATAAAATTTGCAAGTTCAACCATGTGGTCGTGTTACACTATGTTATACATATTTCATCAATGCAGTAAATTCGTAAATAAATGATTGACATAAGGTGTATTACATTGTTGATTATGATTGACATACATGATACATCATGTCTAACGGATGATACATAATGATCAATGATGTAAATAGATGTTGTATCACTCGTTGTGCCACAATGATTGTGTATGTATCATTATCCTATGTCCACAACAAAATACCCAAGAAGGAAAAAAAGGCACACATATTTTTTACACAATTGATTATAACGTGAGACCTCTTAAATAATGTAGGTCTATCATGATAATTGTATAATTTAGCGTCACTATTGTAATGTACCCAAATATATGTTTAATTTATTAACATATATGAAGATCAAGAGAGTTTTTAATAAATAAAATGAAATATACCTATCATTTTCAACACAAGGTGCACGCTGCATGACACTATTTATGCGGGAAACAGTTCGGACTTCGGAAAACAGTAGGTCACTATCATAAAATCAATATTGCAAATACCTCTTAATTATAAGGACAGATTTAGACGGCCCAATGTTCTTTGTTACATATGTTTTTTGCAGGGTTATTTGTCCTTAGCACGTACGTATACTATCTCTTTGTTGTTTTTTTTAATTTAGTCAGTGTTCACGCTCTCTATATGATGTTTTCTAATATTAGTTTTATAGGATTATACATGGATTAATTAAGCGATGCTAATACATAAATCAAAATGTTTAGTTAAATATGTTAAACTTACTTGATGATTATTCTTAAAAACAATGATATGAGTATTATCGTTTCAACCATCCATATATATATATATATATATATATATATATATATATATATATATATATATATATATATATATATATATATGACTGAATAACTGGTCTATTGGTACAAAAAGAAAAAGGAAAAAAATTGTAACATTAGAAAGCTTTCTTCTCTTTGCTTAGTAGTAATTAATAAAATATGGAACATTGTACTTATGATATTTAATTAAGATGACTTGTATTGACACCAAGATTTTTACCGTTGGCAGTACACTTGTTTCTTGCGGATACGTACCACGATTATTTTTGTGTAAAAAAAAGTCAATGACACAAACATTTTTTTTTTATGTACGAGCGTCGTCACTGGCACTGGTTTCCGATAAGAACGTCAGTGACACTGACATTATTATAGTTATAAGTGTATCTTTAGTGAAAAAAACGTCAGTCCACTGACGTTATTATCGGAATGGAGCGTCAGTGGTGCTGACGTTCTTGATGTGATGCCAAAAGTAAAAAAGAAGAAATACGTATGTAGTGCCGGAAATAAATGAAAAATAATTGAGAAAAACTATAGTAACAATAATAATTATGTAGTGCTAATAGAAATTAAATATGATATAATTAATAGCTAGCTTCAAGATATATTCTTTCTTATCATCAAAATAAAAAAGCCCTCTCAAAAAGTAATAATTGAAAAGAAGTTTTAAATTGGAATTCAAAAAATGCTTTGAAAATGGTACTATATAAAAAAAAGTATATAGGACAATATTTTCACAAAACAAAAATGGTAATATCTCCCGACAGACACCCCCTCCCCTCTCCTCTCCTCTCCTCATGAGTCTGTGAGCTGCCAGTACTCAAACTTGAGTACGTAGCTGTAGGCATCTAGAGCAAATATTTTTTTAGGGTCACATGATCTTTTTAATTCTATTTTTGCATGGGAAATAAATTTTTTTTTTTTACCCCGTTGTAAATTATAAGATGCACACAATATCTATAGGAATAGCACGCATTTCCTGGATGCTTATGATTTACAACTAAATGGCTGGAGAACCTACATCATAATTAATTCTTACTTTTACTCTAAAAAAAATTGCATCTCTACATAAAATTTATTAATTAATGCTCAATGGAACTATAAATATATATATGTACATATGAGTCGGTTGATCAAGCCTGTTATAACTACCCATCCTACTTCTAATCACTGATGAGCATGTATATAATTAAGGTGTGATTAATTAGAGAGGAAACTAGTTGAATAAACAAACAGAAAACAATTATCTATATATATCTATCTGAAAACAAACAGACAATATTCAAAAGGGCAACATGCAAAAGAGAGATTTTAGCCGACATGCATTAGGAGCTCTTGAACCAAGAACTTAAAGTTAAAGGGTACAAAAGTTTACAACAAGTTAGTCAACAAAAAAAACCCCTGTAAAAGTTATTTCTTCGAAAACAACTCCTGTAAAAGTTATATATGCATTTAAGTTAGCAGTTTGTATCGGGAAACTTGAAAATATATATGCTAAAAGTTTATAATTGGTATTGGTATTGGTATGTTCTAAAATGATAATTATATTTGAAAAGATTCTCGAAAAACATTTCGTTGCGTATTCGCTACGGATTCATTGCGGAATCGCTACGAAATACTTTTCAGGCATCCTTTTTAAATCTTATCTTTTGATGTATATCACACAAATAAATACCTATTAAAGCATAATTTTTCAAGTTTACCTTTGTATTTATTGGTTACGGTGATGATATATACATCTATTACGGATGTCAGGATGTGTATTGTATCTTTGAATCTTTCACGATACATTTTTATCACCGTTAATCACTCGTGCATTTAATCAATTGTGAGATTCTATGTAGCGTATATATCGTTTCCCTGTCGGTTGTTATGAATTGTTTGTAATGTTATAATATATATATAGCTGTCTAAATTTTTTGTCACACGGGTGTTATTATCCTTTTTATTTTGTTAATAACTCCTTAGTACTACGTATGAGTTATTAAGGACAATTTATAACAATAAATGAATCCGATTGGAAAAGCAGAAAAACAATATTAAGATATAATTTAAATAGTAGTACTCTTTTTAAATAAGTATCATAGAAGTTTAAGATTTCCTTAATTAAGAACTTTGACGAAACTGTAATTCATTCAATTAAGGTGTATGATAAGTTTTATTATTTCTTTTGATGTAAGCGACGTAAATGGAGATTTAATAACATATCGAATGTCTCAGCGCTCATCGTGAAAAGTCTCAAAAAAAAAAAAAAAAAATTTAACATATCGAATGTCTTATAATTAGTAAGTTTACGATGAGAGTAGTAAATCAATAATTTACTTTAGGTAAATGTGAGTGAATACTATATAATTAGGGGCGGATCTACATTGGAGGTTGGGGTGGCAATCGTCCCCATTGGGTCGGAAAAATACATTAGTATATATAAGATTTATTTTATTTCGCCCCTTTTAAATTTATTTTTGCCCCGTATATTCGTTTTGTCACATAATATAATCGAATAACTTAACATTTTTATACTAATAATTACCAAAGTGATACACTATAAAAAATTTATTATGATAAAAACAATAGAAAGAGAAACCGTGAAACGGATCTTACTGTTGTATTATATAATTATTATTGTCAAATCAAAGTAAAAAAATATTGATAAATAGTAACTCATATTTATTGATTGGGATAATTTACTCTATTATATTTATCATACAAACAAAATGTACTCGACGGACTATGAAAAAGAACCCGCTATCGCATCGCCCCCTCGTCCAGGGGCCTGCGTCCGCCCCTGCGTGTAAATTATTCGGCTCTTCAAAAACTAAACTTTTTAAAAATAATTGGTAATTCAACACTATTTTATACAAGTTTGATACATTTGAAAGGTCTAGTTGAAAAATATCAAAACGTCAAAACAAAACTAATGGTGCATGGCATAGTGTAACAACTACGTACAATCATTTATTTACCCCATTAATACCACTAGCAATGTTTCACTAACAAAAATTCATGTGTTGAATTTGCGTATAATATCTTTGATGAAAAAAATAGTTTCAACATATGTTTCATGTTGATTGTTGAATGCCTAGATGGATCCCTATGTGCATCATAACTTTCGGAAGAAACGCTTTTTGAAAATTCGATCTGTAACAATTAATTCATTGAAACTAAAAAAGAAAGCATGGTTTAATCCCAACCTAAAATTCGTGGACGGTGTGGATCGAATGTTATGCTTTAGATATCCGGTTTTAATTAATAGTTGAGTCATATTTTATATATTCATTAATTAATAGTTGAGTCGAGTATTAGACAAATCGAATTTGATCTTCTCATATTCTTTAAAAATTAAATGAATTTTCAAACAATAATCAAGCTCACAAGCAGAGTTGAAATGTATTGAATACTTAACGAGTTGGATTTGATTTTGCTTTTTAATAACTTGATTGAGCTTGAGTCGAGTTTTGAATCAAAGTTTTTTTTAGTTAAATCGAGCTCAAACTTGATGGAGTATCGACTCGACTCGCTCGGTTAAACCTATTTTTCATTTCAGCTCTAAAGAAAAAATGAACATCGGGAGTTAAACTCCTTAGTCCTTCTCGGTGGCCGGACCTCGACAGTCTTCTTCGTTGTAATCGGTAAGAATCCCTTGGTTTTTGGTTAAATTTTGATGGTTGTAGAGCGGAACTAAAAGAGATTTATTCCTCTTTTAAAATCAGTTTTGTTTCAAGCCATGTTTAATGACTATTAGTTCTGTATAGATTGAAACTGATATAAGCATTGATTCTTCCTTCTGCTGTGTCGAACAAGGTCTTAATGCCAATGTCTGTAGATATTTGTTGGTGTTTGCACTATATATTGTTTTTTGAATTGGCTACTGTAGCTGACCATGATATTCGATTACCGAAAGTTTTAAGTATGAATCACTATCAGCTGTAGAATCCTTTGCTTCAGGAGCACATAATTAGTCATTTTTGTTGTTTGATAGTTGCCTTCTTGGTTTACAAGCTGTTAGTAGCATGTTTGATTCCATGTCAGGTTTTGATTGAATGAAAGCAGATAGGAAACTGTAGAAATTTCCCCTATTTTTTTGTCCATGTTTTATCTGATGATGCATTCGTTCATCTTTCTACTAACTACAACTAAACGACCATGCATTTTCAGAACACCCTGAATTAAACAAAGGTGAGGAACCTAAGGAAAGCGGTTTGGAGTCGTATAGGCTAAAAGGAGAACGTACTAGGGAAATTTAAGCCCAGTTACATGTCAGAATTTGAAGCTTTTCCTGCTACTGTGATGTGAAAAGAGACCACATGTTTTTGGCAGAAGTCCGAGCATCATACGAGCCAACTGCTTTAGCTGATAAGGAACACATTTTCTCCTTTTACGGTTTTACCATGATATAAAATTGAAGTCACACCCTGCAATTAGACTTTATGCCTTCATTCTTGATAAAATATGCCCTAATACCAAGTTTGAGGTCCGCGTGATTAAGATTGTAGAAAATGAGAAAACTTCACCTTTGATGGATTAAGGGACAGATGGTAGCACTTCAAGGGTTTTTATTTTTATTTTTATTCTTAGGCCTCCGTTTTTTGTTCTTTTATGAATCCTATTTTCTCAATAACTAATGTGTTTGCTTAAAACTATAATGGATGCACCTGGAAAGGAGGAAAACTTAGACTGGAAAAAGCTAAAGAGCACTATTTAATGTGCTTGAAGCGTGAATGGGCAGAAGACACCGCAATTTGCAGAAACTCTGAAGTTAATAATGACAACAGCGACAAGGAACATTCTACCCCTAAAAAATGTTGAAGACCAGTGACATGGAAAATGTATATCTGCAACTCTTTTTCCCCAGATTGAATAAGGTACTATTTTGTGACCTAGCACCTACTACCATAATTCAGCTTAAATGTTGTACTGTCCATGTTAACATTTCACTTTTTCTAGTTTTATTGTAATCAAGCATAAAGCCTGAGAGCCAGAATATATATTTATTGGTAGATTTTAAGGTCCAGGACCTGGTATTTTACATAGTCTTCGCATTTATGTGGCAGATAAAACAAATATCTTTTAAAGGAACCGGAAAGCATAAATACAGCTTCCAACACATTGCGTTTCCTGCCCTTCCAAGTCTTTTTTGCGATTGTGAAGAGCATAGTAGTAGTCCATCTAAACTGGCCTGCCAGAAAGCATCATCTACATATGCAGACGACAAAGAAGGTGTTGTTGGGATGAACAAGGAAGAGCTTGACACAATGAATTCGGTTTTAAGCAAGATTTTGGCGAGGGAGCACAGCAAGGCTGATGTTAATATGATGGAGTCAATACAATTTAACTGATTCAACTGATGATCTGCATGCCGGAGCAGATAGAGGGAGTGATGATGATGGTGACTTAGTCATGAATTTGGTGGCGGCTGGTGGGAATGATGTGCCTGTCGGTGACACCTCCGGAGAAGATAGAGGGAGTGATGAAGATGATAAGCTTATCATAAATATTGTGGCTGGTGGAAACAGTAAGAAGTCTTTCTCGGATATTAGAGATAAATATGCAAATACAGCAGCCAACAAGGTATAGCAGTTACCTGAACAATTTAGATCTATCTTATTTTTTGGCCACCTGATGTTTTTGTAGGGTTTAAAAAACTCTAAGAATAATGGGCCTAACAACAATGTACCGACTTCTAACAAGAAGCAGCAGAAAGCACCTTTACAGGAAAATGGTGACGAAAGTAGTCTCTCGGACAGTTAAAGGTTATATTAGTAATCTGCAGCAGGAGGCTGTGAATGTGTCGTCCTTAAGGCATACTCAGACTATCATTAACAGCAATATATCCAGACAACAATACCCCTCATTCAAAGCAGCAACAACATCTCTCCGGGGACCAACTGCTTTCAGTAAAGCCGTCTTCTACAACGGCACTTGCGACTAAGAAAAACTCATCAAAGCTGCAACAAGTTGACCCGTATTCCTTCGTGAGGTCCGCTGCTTCAATGAAAGAATGGAAAAAAGCTAAAGAAGCTTTGAGCCGAGCTGGCCGCAAATCCACGTAGCTTCTTTCATACATGCAGCTGAGCTGTTTGGGGAATGGGTCAAAATTTACTGGATTCCAACTATTTGGCTGTAACAAAATCTGCAATGTTTTACCTAGTACATCTGGAATTTTATTTAATGATGATGTTGATGTAGTAATTTTGATTACTTCTTCCTTAGATTTTTCAGACCTCATACCAGCTATCACAAAACCTCGACAGTGATATATTGATAATTCTCCTTTTTAATACATGAGTTGCCCATCATTATTTTTATTTCCCGTGTTTGCTTATTTTGACCCAAATTTAGGCATGAGGTTGGAAATTTTTCTGCTCAAATTTGAGTCAGAATGTATTAAATATGCATTCTGATCGGTATTGAGTCTAGAAAACACTGAATATCTGACTCACATCAAGTCAGAATAGTTGAGTGACTCATATTTGGATCAGAATAAATAATGTTTTCTAAAAAGATGCTCATTTTAATACTCGTGTCATATTGTTAAGAGCAATCGAATCGCATCGGTGTCTTTTAACGTGATTTATTATTTTATAAACTCAAACATAATTTTTTTACGAACCATAATGTAAACGATATATTCACACACACTTGTGTCTGTATATATAAATATATTGAAACACAACGTGGATCTAGTTGTAATGTTGTGTTAATAGCATCCAAATGGTTAAAGAGCGGTTTCATTTTTTGCTCAAATAGTTTGTTTTGATACAGTTCGAGATCGATTATGTTTGACTCTATATTAAATGAGTGAATTTCAAGCATTTGAATGCTCGATTAATTAGCTCGTAAACATTCTCGAATTAAATAAAAACATTTTATATTGGTCTTCCTCAGCTTCATCAACACAATACACCTATATTGGTTTGTGGTAACCGAACGTACTTGGACGGTGTCGACCCCAACCTTCCGGCCAAAGACTAGTGGTAGGTGGTCCCGCATCATAGCTTTTAACCGACCGGGTGGTACGGCCCTTTTACAAGCATTAAATAAATACCGGAGGTGCCGGGCCTACGTGTGCCAACAGAGGTTTACTCGCTATCGCTTCGTGACTTCATAATTTTTTTTTTGACGAATACACTTCATAAATAATAGTAACATGTATTTTGTTAAATGCAAAATAAGCTCGAATTGAACTCAAGTTTGGTTTGAGAATAAGACTTTCGTGATTAAATTTGAATTCGATAGTCATGTTAAAGTACACACGATTCAACAGGTTCAAAGCCCGACTCGGTAAGTTCAATAATCAAGTCGCCTTGGAACCCCTAACCATCGCAGGAGCTGTTAAAAACTTTTACTTTCATCAGAAACTCACAAACATCGGAAGTTAACTCCCTCCCCGGACCGACGTGACGGAGAACGGAAGAGCAGCTCGGTCTCCGGTTCTCGACAGTCTTCTACGTAGTAATCGGTAAGAATCTCTAGGTTGTTGATTAAATATTAATGGTTGTAGAGCTGAACTCAATGAGATCCCTACCCCTTTTAAATTCTGGTTTTGTTTCAAGTAGTTCTGGATTTATTGAAATTGCAAGAAGCATTGAGTCTTTGACGATACGGGATTTCACCCCTCCACGTGGAATAATCTGATTGGTCCAGCTGGCATGTGGAAAAGTCTATGTTAATTATCCACATCGGATCCGATACGAGACATACCGTAAAGATCGCAGCAACTGGCAGATATCGCAAGTGTCGTACATCTATCGCCCATGTCGGTATGCATCGTGCCGATACCAAGGCTTCCTATCCAGACACCCGAGTTCACCATCCAACGGGTTGCTTGGGCAGGAAGGCAAAGCCCATTTAAGGGTAATTATGTCAATAGACTAAACCGCCCCATGTTTAGGGCATAAGAGGACATGTGCCTATAAATACATCATTCCAGGAACTACGTAAGGCTTGATTCCTGGACATTTCACACAGGATACGTAGGCAAAATCCAAGATACATTCTTGGACTCAGCCATAAAACACCAAAAATACTATCTTTTATCAAGACCACAGCCGTTCGATTCCTCTACAGCTCACCCTTAGATTATACGTGGCCCAGATTTATCGGTGGTGAGTTTTACAGCACCATCATTTGGCGCTAGAAGGAGGGCCTTCTACCGGTGAGTTGATAAAGACATCGCAATGGCTCCACCAACAAGAAAGAAACCAACGAACAGTAAGAACCCGCAGATCGAAGAGCATACAGATATGGATCCCGCAGGGGTTCAAGTTCAGGAAGTCCCCACTGGATCTATACCCGCAGCTGCAGAACAGTCAAGACCTCCGCTTCCCCCGCCGTTGCAGGACATGGCAGACCACTTAGCGTCTTTAGATGAAGACGCCCTGAAAAGGGTGGTGGCGTCAGCATTTATGGGTAAGGGAATCCATGATACACTCGAAGAACACCTGTTAGATCCGATGGGTCGAAAAGAGATAGCAAACGCTAGAGGAAAGAGGCCAGTTGAGCCTCAGGGGGAACGTGAGGACGAAGTGGAAATCAGTACAACCAAGAAGCGTCCTGAATACGAAAGGCAGCAACATCGAGTCGAAGAGAGCATTCGAAACGAATTCAACCGTATCATAGGGAAAGAGCAGGAAACGGAATGGCTCGAGTCGCCTTTCAGCCCAGAGATCGAAATATATACGATGCCAGAGTCTTTTAAGCCACCAAAGATGGAACCTTATGACGGTACCACCGACCCAGAGGACCATCTCTATCGGTATATATCGTTGATGAGATTGAGAAACGCTAACGATGCCATGAAGTGTCGTGCCTTCGACACGTTACTCACAGGTCGAGCTCGAGAGTGGTTCCACAAACTACGCCCCGGATCAATCTCAAGCTTTCTACAGTTAGGGCAGAAGTTTCGAGATGCCTTCATTGGGAACAAGAAGTTCCATCTCAGTGCCACCCACCTCATGAATATAAAGCAGGAAAAGGGGGAGTCGACCATTGACTTCATGAGGCGTTTCAATCTCGAGGCTATAAAAGTACATAACGCCAGCGATGCGCTGCAGGTTAATGCATTTGTCGGAGGTCTGCGCAATATGAAGCTGTATGATAAACTCTCTAAGAAGATGCCAAACGATATGGACGAATGTGTAAACATAGTTCATAAATTTTGCCAAGGGGAAGAGGCAGTGCGTCTGCACACCATTTCACTTGGTCTCAATTCGAGAAATGATACCCGAGGCCAGTCCAAGGGACAGTTGAAGGGTCGAAATGATGAAGGGAAGTCTAGTGTGTTCGATCGGTTAACAGCTCCAGTCACAGATCGACTCGGGAAGAAAGGGAATATGAAGGATCGAGATTTTGTACCTCTCAACCGATCTCGGGGGGAGGTACTGGCCATTATGATCAAAAAGAATATTGCTCGGACGCCTAAGCCGATGTCCAAAGATCCTGAGAAGAGAAAAAATACCCATAAGTATTGTGACTATCACAGAGATGTGGGGCATGACACAGAGGAATGCTTTGATTTGAAAAGAGATATTGATGCCTGTATCCAAGAGGGTCGATGGATGAAGTTATTGATAGATCGGAGAAGGACGAACCCAAGGGTCGTCGTGAGTACAAAAGAAAGAATTACAGTGGCAAGAGAGAACGATCGCCACATCGAGACAATCAGAGGCGACGGAATAGATCACCTGATCCGACCTACAGGGATAACCGACGAGATGATCGTCGGGAAGATTTGAATCGAGACCCTCATGGAGATAATCGTGCCGGATACGACGTCAACACAATTGTGGCAGAGCACGGGTCAGAGCGACCTCGATCCAGTCAGCAGCATTCGGACAGATCGAGGGAGTCGAAGAAACTGAGGTTTACAACGGAGGTGGGTTATGGACCCAAGGACGATATCCCGAGTTCGCACAGCCATAGTGAAGGGTTGGTGATCGAAGCGGTGATAAGCCGGGGGCGGATAAAGAGAGTCTGCGTCGACAGTGGGAGCGCCATCAACATCCTTTACTACTCAGCTTTCAAGGCCATGAGGTTGAAGGATGAAGACATTGTGCCATTATCTACCCCTCTATTTGGATTTACAGGACAAGCCATCCACCCTGTCGGGTCGATCAGTTTATTGACAACAGTTGGAGACGGAGAAAAGGGTCGGACGATGGAGATGACCTATGTCGTAGTTAAGGCTCCATCAGGGTATAACGCGATATTAGGCCGGCCAGCTTTATACGATCTTATAGCCATCATATCGACATTCCATAACAGTATGAAATTCCCCACCTGGTATGGTACCCATGAAGTGAAAGGGGACAACGAGGTAGCTAGAAATTGTAGTTTGGTCACGATCAAGGGAAAAGGAGTTGGACAAGTGCTGGTTGAGGAATTGATACCTGAAGAGGAGGAGGATCGAAGCTGGGTCTCTGTCGATCCGACAGAGGAGATCCGTGTCTGGAAAGAAGAAGAGGGCCAAGGAGTCCAGATCGGGAAGTGGATGCCACACCCCGACATGAAAGCCTTGGTCGACCTCCTAGTTGAATATCGAGACGTTTTTGCATGGAAGGCAGATGATATGCCTGGCTTATCAGCGGACATAGCTGTGCATCGACTAAATGTCGACCCGAAGAAAAAGCCGATACGGCAAAAGAAGAGAAACCTTGCTCCTGAGAGGAAAGAAGCAGTAAGAAAAGAGGTGGACAAGTTGCTGATCGCGGGTATCGTCAAAGAAGTGTTCTATCCGGATTGGTTGGCCAATCCTGTGTTGGTTAAAAAGCCAGATGAAAGCTGGCGAATGTGTGTAGATTTTACCGATCTTAACAAAGCGTGCCCTAAGGATTCGTATCCACTCCCAAAGATTGATCAGTTAGTCGACTCGACACTGGGGTTCGAGGTGTTCGGTTTTCTCGATGCGTATAGGGGATATTACCAGATCTTCATGGACCCCCAAGACTCGGAGAAAACCGCTTTTATTACAGAATTTGGTACGTTTTGCTTTGTAACAATGCCGTTCGGCCTAAAGAATGCAGGGGCCACCTATCAGAGGGCCGTTAATAAAATCTTCAAGGGACTGATAGGTCGGAATATGGAAGTTTATGTCGATGATTTATTGATCAAGAGCAAGTCTATGGGACAGTTTCTTATCGATGTAAGAGAGGTTTTCGAGGTGCTACGGGCTGCCAATATGAAGCTTAATCCGAAGAAATGCACTTTTGGAGTTCGATTTGGGAAATTCTTAGGCTACATGATATCAAGAGATGGAATTCGAGCTAATCCCGATAAGATCGAGGCTCTCAAGAATATGCCCGAACCTCGTAACGTAAAAGAAGTACAGCGGTTGACAGGTCGAATGGCGGCCCTCAATCGTTTTTTGTCGATATCGGCCCAGAGGGCCTTACCCTTTTTCAAGATATTGAAGAAGGCGAGTCCGTTTCAATGGGATGAGAAGTGTCAGAAAGCGTTTGATGATTTAAAGGAGTACTTGTCTAATTTACCAACGCTATCTTCACCTCGAGATGGAGAGAGACTCCTAGTCTATTTGGCAATCTGTGAAGAGGCAGTAAGTGCAGTGTTGGTCCGTGAAGGAGAACAAGGACAGGTTCCGATATACTTTGTGAGTAAGGTATTGCATGGAGCCGAGATCAGATATACACCTGCTGAAAAATTGGCATTGGGTCTGGTTCATGCATCAAGGAAATTGAAACCGTATTTTCAAGCACACCCTATTGCCGTGGTCACTGATCAGCCTTTGAAGCAAATTCTGACAAAACCTGAGACATCGGGTCGGTTAGCGAAGTGGGTCGTCGAGCTAGCAGAATATGATATCGAATTTTTACCACGTACCGCCATCAAGGGTCAAGCTCTAGCAGACTTCCTAGCCGAAGGGTTGTCGATTCAATTGGAGCAAGAAAAGCAGTCATCAGAAGAACAATGGACCATCCACGTCGATGGTGCCTCGAGTAAAGAAGGAGCTGGGGCTGGTTTATTGCTGGTTAGCCCGAAAGGGGAAGAGTTCCCATACGCACTTCGATTCGAGTTCAAAGCCACGAACAACGAAGCTGAGTATGAGGCCATGATCACGGGTTTGAGGCTAGCATCAAAGTTGGGGGTCGAAAATCTTTTGGTATACAGCGACTCTCAGCTTGTGGTAAACCATATACGAGGCGAGTATGAGGCTAAGGAAGAATCAATGAAGAGTTATCTGAAAGTTGTTCAGGGGTTAATGTCGAAATTCAGAATAGTTCGCATCGAGCAGGTACCACGCAGCGAGAACAAGAGGGCCGACGCGTTGTCTAAACTCGCGTCGAATTTCAAATCGAAAAAGAAGGTTCTGGTGGAAATGTTAGCAGAGCGGAGTTACAATGAAGTCGATGTGCAACCAGTGGTTCAGGTATCGACGTGGATGGACCCGATAGCTGTGTACTTGAAGGATGGGATTCTCCCGTCTAACAAGTCTCAAGCCAGAAAGATCCGGCTACAAGCCTCCAGGTATGCCCTATTCGACTATGTCCTTTATCGAAAATCATTTGTAACACCTTGGATGCGATGCGCATCGGAAGATAAGGGGGCTTATCTGCTTGAAGAGATACATCGAGGGGTTTGTGGTAACCATTGCGGAGCTCGAATGTTGGTGAGAAAATGTAAACTTGCAGGCTATTTTTGGCCTTCCATGCAAAGGTCGACGCCAATCGGTTAGTGGAGAGATGCAGGCCTTGTCAGGTGCATGATGTGGTAACACACCAACAGGCACGAGAGATGAACGCCATCGAATCGGTATGGCCGTTTGATGAATGGGGGGTCGATATAGTCGGGCCACTACCTCGAGCTCCGGGTAATTTCAAGTATGTTGTCGTAGCAGTTGATTATTTCACGAAGTGGGTCGAAGCCAAAGCTCTCACTGATATCAGAGCTCAAACCGTCAAGAAATTTCTATGGGAAAATATTTTGTGCAGATTTGGAATTCCAAAGTATCTGATATCGGATAATGGGACCCAGTTTCTAGACGACCGGGTGCAGGATTGGCTCAAAGAATTCAAGATCGAGCATAGAACGACATCAGTAGCCCGACCTCAGTCCAATGGACAGGTCGAGCAGACAAATAGACAAATTAAGTTTGGGTTGAAGAAACGGTTGGAAGATGAAGGCCGGGATTGGGCAGCTCAATTACCCAGTATTCTGTGGTCGTATCGAACAGCACCCAATTCGGCCACACAAGAGACCCCATTCGCCATGGCTTATGGATGCGAAGCAGTGATACCTGCAGAGATCGGACTATCCTCACTTCAAGTTATGGCATACAACGTTGAGACAAATGCTACAGACCTGCTTCAAGAGAAAGACAATATCGAAGAGAAGGTTGCGGCGTATCGAATGGCCAATTATAAAAGAAAGATCTCTCAGTATTATAATGCGAGGGTGAAGTACAAATACTTCCAAGTGGGGGATCTCGTGCTGAGAAAGAATGAGGCCAGCAGACAGGACCCAATAGGCAAGCTCGAGCCGAATTGGGAAGGTCCATATAAAATTCTGAAAGTGCATCCTAAAGGATCGTATCAGTTGGGTAGGTCGGATGGAATCACGGTACCTCGAACTTGGCACGCAACCAACCTGAGAAAATACTATGTTTAAATCGCATTCACTTTACGACATTTACAACTTTTTATATTCAAGCAAATTTCCTAATTGTTTGTAACAAGTCGATATGACATTTGATCTCAACGTTTTGTATTCAAGCAAATTTTCTTTTTTAATTATGCTGAATTTACAAGCTCATCTAAAAAAGAAAAGGGGGGCAGAAGAAAACGCGCAAAATTCGACCACAACATCGAGCCCTCGACATAACGGAGCCGGGATAAATAGTGAATAAAGCCAAGTCACTGACAATGCTTATATCACTTCCGAGCTACGATCCATCGACACGATGGAGATAAAAAATAAATAGTGAATAAAGCCAAGTCACTGACAATGCTTATATCACTTCCGAGCTACGATCCATCGACACGATGGAGATAAAAAATAAATAGTGAATAAAGCCAAGTCATTGACAGAGCTTGTATCACTCCCGACCTCCCAGTAAGCCACGATGCGAGGCGGTCGGAAGATCCCACGATGGATAACTAACTCGACCAGATCGTAAGCACCACGATGTGCGACAGTCGAGCGAGGACTTCTTAATTCGAATCGAGATCCGATCAAGTAACAAAGTCTAGCCGATAAGGCAGAACAATGTTAGGTCGACTCAGACCCAAGTGTATCATGAGTCATGTACTCATCCTACACTTCGAGGGGCCATAGGGGAATTAAGTCCGAACGACTACACCCCACAAAGCAGTTTTTGCAAGGGAATTAAGTCGGAAAAGACTACACCCTAGACAAATAGTCAACAACGAGTAAAACATTCAATGAAAACATTCAATAGAGAAGCATATATTGAGATTCAAAAATAAAAACACAAGTTTCCGAGATCGACAAATAATAAAGTTGGTACAGCCAAATCGAATCAAATTGCTTGAAAAGATAAATGTGAAAGTAACATCAGGAAGCAGGCTGGTTCGAGGTCGAAGCGTTGGGATCGACAGGATCAGCTGACTCGAGGTCCTCCCCACCATCTCCCTCCAGGACCGAGGTCACGTACTTCTCATAAAGGGACACACCGGCTTTGAAATCGGTGAAATATCGACCATATCGGGGAATGGCCTCTGGATCGTACAAGTACGCCTTTTCGATACTCGAAACTTCAAAGCCAGGGACCACCGTCTTGACCTGATCCAACGCGTTCGAGAATCCTCCCTTCATGGCCTGAGTCATCAGCAGGGCCAAATCATTCTCGAGCTCTTCAGAGGTCAAGAAGTCCTTTTTAGCCGCCTCAAGGCGGGTCGTGAAGCTATCCACCTCGAGCTGAAGATCGTCTCGAGCCTTTATGGATCCAGCCAGCTCAACCTTTGTCTGATCCAGCTCCGACCTGACTGTCGCTAACTCAGCGTCCCTGTCGGAAAGGTCCTTCAGTGCTTTGGACAGATCGGACTCCAGTCTTACACGCCGATCATCCAGCTTGCTGGCCTTGGCCTTCAGCTTTTCGATGTCGGAGGTCATTTTGGCGATCGTCTCTTTTTGCTCCTCCAAAGCTGCTGAGGGAGTCTCAATTCTGTTCAAAGCCACTTTGGTGGCAAGTCGAGTCTGCAAAGGATAACATTGTTAACGACGGAAACAGACAAGAAATCCCAAAACTACAAGGAAAATAAAAGAAGACTTACAGCTCGGTGGCTCTTCATGATAAAGTCATGAAGCTCCTCTGGAGTCATGGCCTCCATCTCCGCCACGCTCATTCCGGGGATCGGATCGGTGGAGTTTGGTGGGGCCAGGTTACGGGTCTCCTTCCCGACCCCATGTCGTACCTCGGTGGTTTTCTGGCGTTTCCTCGAGACGAGGTTCTCTTCCGCCTGCTCAACCACTCTAGCCTCGTCCGGTTGGCTTCTCAGAAGGTCGGATGTCGATATTGGGGTAGGGGATCGGGACGGGATCATCCGCCCCCCAGATGTAGTACCAGATGCCGGTTTCTTCGACCTGATACCGGCCAGTTCTTGGATCTTTTTGGGATCCGTCTTCTTGGGGTCAGGCATCTTCCCCAACGCCTCTAGCTTTGAAAAGTGCTCCACTGCGAGTACAGAGACAGAAAGATCAACATCTAAACTCAGAGACAGTAAAAGCAGATGTAAAGAGTATATATATATGAGATATGTAAACATCTCGACAGGGCGGATAAATATCCTACACAAGACTCGGACTTCCTCATCGAGCTCTAGATAAGCACCCGGGCCCGCCGTCTCGACATCAGCAAACGGATATAGAGAGTGGAGATTTCGAGTTGCGACATCGGGATTAACCCTTTCAAGAACCCGACATGCGCGGGGGACCTCGGAATCCAGCCTGTCGTGCATTTTCTTAGGCCTTTTGTACCAAGTCCGGATGTCGACATCTTGCAGCCCGTGTCGAATGAAAAAGAAATGAGGCTTCCACTCGCCCTGAGACGATGTCACCCTTCTCACAAATTCCGGCACCAGAGGACGTCTCTGGAAAGTGTACCAACCCGCGTCCTGCAGGCCTTGGATAGCATAGTATTGACGAAATAGTCGAACCATGAACTCAACCTTGGCTATCCGACATGATAATACAAAGCCCATGACGCTCCTGACGCCGTTGGGAGCGAGTTGAGTAACGCTGATCTGGTAGTGTCGGAGGACCTCAATGAGGGACGGATCGAACGGATACCTTAACCCCTCCTTCAGTTGTGCTTCATAAATGGCACAGAAACCATGGGGAGGATGAGTGAAGTTCTTTGTGTGGAAAATTCTACAAAATGCACTTCCTACAGCAAAGAATTTATTTATTCGGCGAGTAGGGGATGGTATATGTGGTGTCTGTGGTACTATCACGAGGATTAGCTGCCAAGGGTATCTATCCCGCAGTCGATCCTTTAGATTCAACATCAACCATGCTTCAACCGCGGATTGTTGGTGAGGAACATTATGAAATTGCGCAAAGAGTTAAGCAAAATTTACCAGGCATATTGGTGGTTACCTCGAGACACTTTAACGTTCTCAGATGAATAGGGGATACCGTATCGAAGACAAACGGCTTTAGCCTTTTCTTGGGAAAGACTGGATATGCAACCATAAGGCCCCTGGCCTTTCATTCTTGTTTGACGCTTCGCGGCAGGTCGAGATGACGATTCCTCTTCCCCTCCCTCTTCTTCTTCTCCGGCAGGATTTGGGGCAGTTATAGGATTTATAACGCGGTAACCAAGGGTAGTGGGCCGGTTAAAACGCTTCGTTTCCTGCACCCATTAATGCCGGTACAGTGTGACGTCACCCTACGATAGCCTACGTCGGCTAGAAAGGATGGTTGTATTCCCGCCTAAAGAAGACCACGTGTCGAAAAGGTTATTCAAATTTTCAGATCCGACCTAAGCACTCGAGATGAGCTTCCCTCCGATCTGGGGGGCTTATGACGATACGGGATTTCACCCCTCCACGTGGAATAATCTGATTGGTCCAGCTGGCATGTGGAAAAGTCTATGTTAATTATCCACATCGGATCCGATACGAGACATACCGTAAAGATCGCAGCAACTGGCAGATATCGCAAGTGTCGTACATCTATCGCCCATGTCGGTATGCATCGTGCCGATACCAAGGCTTCCTATCCAGACACCCGAGTTCACCATCCAACGGGTTGCTTGGGCAGGAAGGCAAAGCCCATTTAAGGGTAATTATGTCAATAGACTAAACCGCCCCATGTTTAGGGCATAAGAGGACATGTGCCTATAAATACATCATTCCAGGAACTACGTAAGACTTGATTCCTGGACATTTCACACATGATACGTAGGCAATCCAAGATACATTCTTGGACTCAGCCATAAAACACCAAAAATACTATCTTTTATCAAGACCACAGCCGTTCGATTCCTCTACAGCTCACCCTTAGATTATACGTGGCCCAGATTTATCGGTGGTGAGTTTTACAGCACCATCAGTCTTCCTTATGCTGTGTGAAACGTGCTTAGTGCCAATGTTGATAGAGATTATGATAGATAAATTTCTATGCAATAGACTATGATGAATCGCCCAATCATCCAATCACCCAATCATCCATATGCTATGGTTACACACACTAGCACACAATTTTGGACCTAAATTTTTTGCTCTCATACTATGATAGATAAATTTCTATGCAATAGACAATGATGAATCACCCAATCATCCAATAGCTTAAGCTGTTACACAAAAAAACAGTTCATATACGAACTTAAACCGGAATGGTTTTCCTTTAAATAACATTAATTGAGGATTCTCTTTGCAAGTGAACAAATGTTGCTGAAATATACAATTCATACTGAATGTTTTCCTATATTCTTTACTGTCTTGTTTGTCTTCTTTGGTTGTGTACTCCAAGATCTCCATTATTGTCATTTTTCTTGGTTTTTTTGGGGTGGGGGGGAAATAGTCATTTAGCCTGCACTATTTTTTTGAGGGGGAAATTCTACCGCTATGTATCCGTAACAAGCAGATAATTAAAACACAATACACGGCTTGATTTTTATGTGTTTGTAGTGGCCTACTTTGTTAACAAGCTTGTTTGTAGTGTGTTTGATGCCATGTGTTGTGCTTCGATGCATTCATTCACCTCTCTACTAAAACTATAACTAAACGACGATGCCTTTTTTTCAGAACACCCTGAATTACTATCAGCTGCAGAATCCTTTGCTTCAGGAGCTTTGTTATGTTGCATTTTGTAGCATATGGCACATAATTAGTTATTTTTGTTGTTTGATAGTTGCCTTCTTGGTTAACAAGCTGTTTTTAGCATGTTTGATTCCATGTGTTGGTTTTGGTTGAATGAAAGCAGATAGGAAAATGTAGAAATTTCCCCTATTTTTTTTATCCATGTTTTATCTGCTGATGCATTCATTCATCTCTCTACTAACTATAACTAAACGACCATGCATTTTCAGAACACCCTGAATTAAACAAAAGGTGAGGAACCTAAGGAAAGCGGTTTAGAGTTGTCTAGGCTAAATGGAGAACAAGCAAAAGATCCATAAAGAAAATTGACTTTCTTATTTGTGATGCCGTAATAAAAATTCTAAAATTAGTAAAAGTTATCGTGGTGCTTCAATAGATCTGCAGTGGCAGGTGTTGTGTCCCCGATTCAGATGTCCAACTAATATTGGTGTGCTATCAATAAGGATATAAAAAAACAGGGTGTTTAGGTGCGCTAGGGTTAAAGGGGTATTGGTGTATTCAGTGCTAGGGTTTGAGTTTTGAGGAATGGTTATCATAAATTATCACCTAACATCAGAAAGGAGAAATCTAAGACTGATCCAATTCTTCCCTTACCACTCAAACTTCCGAGAACAATGAAAATCACTTCTAAAATTGTTTCTTTTTTTGCTAAGGGGGGGAAATAATAATAAGAAGAACCATAGAAGTAGAAGATGATGGTGGAGTTATATCTGCAAATGGAAGGGCTGAAGACAGCAGAATTATGTTGATGGATTGGGAATTCTACTGATTATCCGTATGCCGGAGAAGATAGTGGGAGTGATGGTGATGGTGACTTAGTGATGAATTTGGTGGCTGGTGGAAATGATGTGCATGTGAGTGACACCGGAGAAGATAGAGGGAGTGATGAAGATGATAACCTTATCATAAATATGTGGCTGGTGGAAACAGTAAGAAGTCTTTCTCGGATATTAGAGACAACCCGACAATATGGATATGAAAAACAAGAAAATCAAATCATCGAAAGAAAAGGAGGAGAAACAGAAAAGTGATGATGTTGTTGTTCCCCTGAAGTAGTAGCAGCAGAAAATAAGAAGGTGAAGCGTAACTTGTGGGTGCAGAAGTTGTCATGGATGCAGCTTCTCGGTGAGCCAAGTAACGGCTCCTTCTGTATTTCACAAGTTTTGTCTGGTTCAGCTGGTGGTTTAAACATGGAAAACCAAGACCAAGAGCAGCTACTACAAATGAAGAAATCTAATGAATCGAGTACAGTGAATGACGAGGATGTTGGAATGAGATATTATTAATGGAGAGGTATTTGAGAGTGGAAGATGGTAGGAAGATTTGATGGAAGAGACTTCTTTTATTACTTCAAAACTTCTTGATTTTTGCTTGATACAAACACTATGGCTTGGGTCCTATTTATAGTACTAGTCTTCAACTAGGATTATTTCTAGAGTCTTCCACCTTATTCCTTTACTACCTTATTCTAGTGTCTTCCATACAAGATAATTTATTAACTCTCTAGAATTCTCCACACAAGTACATCCTACAACATAATTCTAGATTGACTCATACAAGTTTCTAGAACTTGGACCTTAAGGCCTATTTAATTTTGGACTCTTTGAGAAATTAAGGCTCAAAATCAAGTTTACATTTCAACACCCCCTCTTAAACTTGATTTTTCTTTACTCCAATCAAGTTTCTCATCTTCACAAAGACTTCTTGCTTAAGTGGTTTTGTGAAGATGTCTGCCACCTGATCATGTGTCTTCACATACTCCACTTGCACATTCTTTCTTGCAATGCACTCCCTTATGTAGTGATAGCGCGTATCAATATGCTTACTTCGATCATGATGGACTGGGTTTTTGGCCAAAGCTATAGCTGACTTGTTATCCACGCGAATAGTAGTTGGATCTTCTTGTGCCAAACCCAACTCCTTTAACAGATTTCGTAGCCAGACTGCATGACAAACACATGAGGTAGCAGCTACATATTCTGCTTCACATGAAGAAAGGGTGACTATCGGTTGTTTCTTTGACATCCATGTGAAAGTGGTGTCTCCTATATAGAATGCGAAGCCGGTTGTACTCTTACGGTCATCCACATCTCCGGCCCAATCACTATCGCTGTAACCCACAAGCTTGTACTTGTCTGAAACCGAATAGTATAATCCATAATCTATCGTTCCTTTGAGATACCGGAGAATTCTCTTTGCACTTTTCCAGTGAGTTATTGTTGGATTCTCCATGTAACGACTGATTACTCCAACCGCATACAGAATGTCGGGTCTTGTACAAGTCAGGTACCGTAAACTTCCAACCATGCTCTTAAAGAGTGTTGGGTCTATTCTCTCTGATTTGTCGTATTTTGACAACTTGATTCCACACTCTATCGGTGTACTTACTGGCTTGCAATTTTCCATTTTGAACCTTTTGAGAATCTCTCTTGTGTATCCTTCTTGTGAGATGAAGATTCCATGATCCTCTTGTTTTACTTCAATGCCAAGATAATATGCCATTAGTCCAATATCTGTCATCTCAAATTCTTTGGCCATATCCTTCTTTAACTCCTCAATCATTTTTGGATTGTTGCCGGTGAAGATCAGATCGTCCACATATAGGCAAACTATTAGAATGTTTTCGCCTTTTCTTTTAACATAGAGAGCATGCTCGTATGGGCACTTCTTAAACCCTTTCTCTTGAAAATACTTGTCTATGCGGCTATTCCATGCTCGAGGAGCCTTTTAGCCCATAAAGTGCCTTCCTTAACTTCAAAACTTTGTCTTCACTTCCCTCGATTTCGTAACCGGGTGGTTGCTGAATATACACCTCTTCTTCAAGAATCCCATTTAAGAAGGCAGATTTTACATCCATCTGATGTATTTTCCACCTATATTGAGCTGCCAAAGAAATGATTAGTCTTACAGTTTCTAGTCGAGCAACGGGAGCAAAAACCTCTTCGTAGTCGATGCCAGCTCTTTGACTATACCCTTTTGCCACTAATCTCGCCTTATATCTTTCAACTTCTCCTTTGGCATTTTTCTTTGTTTTATATACCCACTTCACACCGATCGCCTTGTGACCTTTTGGAAGTGTAGCTAACTCCCAAGTATCATTCTTCTTAATTGCCTTTATTTCTTCATCCATTGCGTCTTTCCATTTTTGGCTCCTCGCAGCCTCTTCAAAGTCCATTGGCTCACAATCAGCAAAAAGGCAAAATAAGGTAAGATCATTTTGGTTTTCTGTTACCTCATATATTTCTTGTAGACTCCTAAAGCGTGGAGTTCTTTCTTCTGAGCTTTCATTTGATGACAATACGCCTTCTTGGGTAGTTGCAACTGGTGAAGCTGGAGGGGTAGTGGGCTCCTCTCTTGGTTGCTCCATGTCGTCCTCGTCAATGTAAGGGAAGAAGTTATAGTCATCCTCACATGTCTCCCAATCCCATTCTCCTTCTTCATTAAATATAACATCTCGACTAATGATTGTTTTTCTAGTATTCGGATTGTAAAGCTTGTATCCTTTGGTGTTGGAGTCGTAACCAATAAAAATATACTTCTCGCTTTTATCATCCAACTTTCTTCTATGCTCGTCGGGTATGTGAACATGGGCTATGCTCCCGAAAACTCGTAGATGAGAGACTCCAGGCTTCCTCCCACTCCATGCTTCTTGTGGTGTCTTGCCCCATACACTTCTTGTTGGTGACCGATTTGACAAGTACACTGCAGATGCAACAACCTCTGCCCAGAGCTCCTTTGGAAGTCTCTTGCTTTTGAGCATACTCCTCGCCATATCAAGGATTGTTCTATTCTTTCTTTCGGCGACTCCGTTTTGTTGTGGGGACCTTGGAACCGTCAATGGCCGACGTATTCCATTTGCACTACAAAACTCTTGAAATTCATTTGAGGTGAATTCTCCTCCCGATCAGATCTCCTCCCCGTCATCAAAACTCTTCTCAATGGCTTTCATGACGAATGCTGGGTAATCCTCTCACCATCTCTTTTTTGGAGAGCAACTCTAGACCTCCAAAATTGAGATGCCCATATCGAAGATGCCAAAGCCAAGATGCATCTTTGTAGCAAGCCTTGAGACACTTTGCAACATCGTTTTGAATGTTTATCACAAACATCCTATTCCTTGTCATCGGCACCTTAGCAATTAAGTTGTCTGCTTTGTCTCGTATAGAAAGGTTATTATCTCTTAAGTGAATATCATAACCTTTCTCCAAAAGTTGCCCAAGACTCAAGATGTTGCTCTTCATGTTTGGGACATAATAGACATTGGAGATGAATTGATGTTGTCCATTCTTCAATCGGATAAGAATTTTACCTCTGACTTTCACTGCTATTTTAGAGTCATCTCCAAAGGATACATTCCCGTTCACAGATTCATCAAGCTCCACGAACATGCTTTTTCTCCCACACATATGATTGCTTGCACCGGTATCCAAGTACCATCCTTCTCCAATTTCGGGGCCTTTGTAAGCTAGAAGTAGAGTACCATCTTCTTGATTTCTTTCTTCAACATAGTTGGCCTTTTCTTCAACTCTATTAATTTTAGGAGCTCTACATTCGGAGGCATAGTGACCAGGTTTTTCACAATTATAACACTTCACATATGACTTATCATTCCTTGATCTTGAGTTGCCTCTTCCACGTCCTCGTGATGGAGTTCCTCCCCTTTGAAAATTGTCGTTGTCGTCAATCGATTGTCGACGTTGTCCATATCCTTGTCCACGTCCTCGCCCTCGACCGCTGCCTCTACAATATCCCTGGTGGCGAATGTGTTGACTTTCATTATGATTGTTTGTTTCCTTTCTTGGATTAACTTGAGTCTTGAAGAGTTGTTCCACAATCTCTTCCTTTTTCTTTTCTTTTCTTCATAAGCTTGTAAGGAACCCAAGAGTTGTTCTATAGTCATGGCTTCCAAGTCCTTAGTTTCTTCGATGATAGCAACAATATGCTCGAACTTGGGATTTAGCGATCGAAGAATCTTTTCCATGATCTTTACGTCATTGAGCTTTTCACCATTCCTCTTTAGTTGATTAGTAATGGTTAATACTCTAGAGAAATAGTCGGAGACGACTTCTCCTTCTTTCATATGCAAAGCTTCGAACTCAGCTCTTAAGGTTTGAAGACGTACTTTCTTGACTGGATCTTCCCCTTTATAGGAAGTTTGAAGCTTCTCCCATGCCTCTTTGGCAGTCTTTGCTTCCGATATCTTTTCAAAAGCATCCTCATCCAACCCTTGATAAATGAGGTAGAGAGCTTTCTTGTCTCTCTTTCTTGAGTCTCTCAAACTATCCTTCTGAGTTTGAGATAAACCACTTTCATTATTCGTCTCATCGTAGCCTTTCTCTACTATCTCCCATACATCTTGTGATCCAAGGAGGGCCTTCATCTTGATGCTCCAATTATCATAATTGCTTTTGTTGAGCATCGGGACTTGAAAGGGAACCATGCCGCTGCTAGCCATTTCTTGATATGATCACGAACCTTGCTCTCTGATACCACTTTGTTGGAATGAGATATTATTAATGGAGAAGTATTTGAGAGTGGAAGATGGTAGGAAGATTTGATGGAAGAGACTTCTTTTATTACTTCAAAACTTCTTGATTTTTGCTTGATACAAACACTATGGCTTGGGTCCTATTTATAGTACTAGTCTTCAACTAGGATTATTTCTAGAGTCTTCCACCTTATTCCTTTACTACTTTATTCTAGTGTCTTCCATACAAGATAATTTATTAACTCTCTAGAATTCTCCACACAAGTACATCCTGCAACATAATTCTAGATTGACTCATACAAGTTTCTAGAACTTGGACCTTAAGGCCTATTTAATTTTGGACTCTTTGAGAAATTAAGGCTCAAAATCAAGTTTACATTTCAACAGAGGACGAGCATCAGAAATCAGGGAAAGGTTATATTAGTAATTTGCAGCAGGAGGATGTGAATGTGTCCTTAGGGCATACTCAAAGTATCATCAACAACAATTCAGACTACAATACCCCTCATTCAAAGCAGCAGCAGCATCTCTCCCGGGACCTACTCCTTTCAGTAAAGCCGTCGTTACAGGAAGGTAGAAATAATAATATAGACACCAATGATGCATCTCCCACTACAACACTTGCTAAGAGAAACCAACCAAAGCTGCAGAAAGTTGACCCGTATTCCTTCGTGAGGTCTGCTGCTTCGATGAAAGAATGGAAAAAGGCTAAAGAAGCTTTGAGCCGATCTGGCCGCAAATCCACATAAGCTGAGCTGTTCGGGGATGGGTTAAAATTTACTGGATTCGAACTATTTGGCTGTAACAAAATATGCAATGTTTTACCCAGTAGATCTGGTATTTTATTTAATAATGATGTTAGATGTAGTAATTTTGATAACTTCTTCCTGGGAATGTTTAGACCTCAGACCAGCTTTCACAAATCCTCATGGTTAAGGGCCTCAAGTAACACTGATATATTGATAATTTTCCTTTTTATTACTTGTGTCATATTGTGGAGCCATCGTATCGCATGAGTGTCTCTTAACGCGATCTAATTACTCTTTTTCAATTTTACAGAAACTCTGTTTTTGTCAAGTGACTCAGAATCTTTCTATAGTATATAATAAAATATTTACGAACCATAATATTAAAGTAGACCTAGTTGTAATATTGTTGGTACTGTTGTGTTAAGAGTAATAGCATTTGGGGTGTGAATGAGCATTTGGGTTTGCTTGAATAGTTTGGTTTTACACCGTTCGAGATTGAATAGGCCCAACTCAAATACTATTCGAATATTAAACAATGCTCGATTCATTAGCTTGTAAATAAACTCGAATTATATAAAATATTTTATATTGATCTTATACTTCATAAATAACAGAACGTATTTTGTTGAGTGCAAACTAAGATCGAGTTGAACTCGAGTTTGGCTTGAGAATAAGGTGTTTCTGATCGAATTGGAATTTAATAGTCATATCAAATTGATAGTAAAATTTGAATTTGTATAATTTGAAGCACACTCGACTTGACAAGCTCAAAGCCCTACTTGGTAAGTTCAATAATCAAGTCTCCTTGGAAATTAACATGGGAAACTCACTAACATTGGAAGTTAAGTTCCTTCACCGGACCGACGTGACGGAGAACGGAAGAGCAGTGTCACAATCCAACAAATAAATTATAGAAATTTGCAGAAAAGAAAGAACAGGAAGGAAGAAGAGATATAGAGGAAAAGAGGGGAGGGAGAAATGCAGAGAAAATTGGAGATAAAGATGAGTGTAATTTCATTCCATAAAACTCTAGTCTGTTACAATTTTCCATCCTTATACCAACATTCACCACCATCCTAGATTCTAACAGACATGAAAGAGTACCAAACAAAATCTAATAGCTCTATGACGTCAGCCAACGACCCAAATGACCTCATCCCTACCAAAAACAGACTTATTCGATCGAAAAGGAAACTCAGCTCAGAATTACAACTTTACTCATGACAAACCCTCCCTCTTAAAAACAACCTTGTCCTCAAGGTTGTATAAATTCAGGAAACTTCTTTTTGATGAAAGAATAGTCCTCCCAAGTGGCCTGTTCCGCATCTAAGTTGATCCACTTAATTAACCACTGAACCACAGGACTGTTGTAGCGTTTGATTGTCCTGATAGAGAGCCTTTCTTCCGGATATAATACTAACTGGCCATCTGGGAAGTGATAGGAAGAGATGAAGTGGCTGGGGCTGCCATTCCTATGAACTTCTTGAGCATGGAGATGTGAAAGACAGGATGAATTCTAGAACCAACAGGAAGGGTCAGCCTATAAGCAACTAGACTGATCTTTTTCTCAATCACATAAGGTCCAAAGTATCTTGCAGCAAGCTTAACATTGCGTCTAATTGCCAATGAAGACCGCCTGTATGGCTGTAGCTTGACCAAGACACTATCCCCCTCTTCATATTCCTTGTCAACCCTCTTCTTATCAGCATATAGTGTCATTCTAGCCTGTGCCTGAATTAGATGATCCCTCAATTCTTTAGTAACAGCCTGTTCTGGAGCAGAAAGTCATCCACTGATGTGTTAGATGTTGGGGCCAAACTCCCTAAGGGCAGTGCATCAGGGGGGTTGCCCATACAGAGCCTCAAATGGGGATCTACCCATAGAAGAGTGAAAGTTTGCGTTATACCAGTGCTCTGCTAATGGGAGCCAAGATTTCCACTGTAAGGGCCTGTGAAACACCATACAACAAAGATACATTTCAAGGCATTGATTCACCCTCTCTGTCTGTCCATCAGATTGAGGGTGATAAGCAGAACTTAGATTAAGTGTGACCCCTATTTGTTCCATCAATTTGGACCAAAACTCAGCTGTGAAGACCTTATCCCTATCAGAAATAATGGTTCTGGGTAGACCATGTAACCTAGTGAGCCCCAAAAATCCTCTCAATGCTGTCACATTAGCAGGTTTTGGCCACCCTTGCACAGCCTCTATCTTTTAAGGATCGGCTTGGACACCCCCATTATGAATGATATGCCCCAAATATTGAACCTTATCTGTCCAAAGGAGCATTTGCTGACTTTTGCATAAAACTGATGCTCCCTCAACACCCCCATAACTTCTTGGAGATGTTTGACATAGGACTCTAAATCTGAACTGTAGACTAATATGTCATCGAAGAAAACGAGCATTGACTTCCTTAGGAACTTTTTCAGAATCCCATTCATACATTTCTGGAAGGAAGCAGGTGCATTATTTAGCCCAAAAGGCATCACTCTATACTCATACAGCCCTTGGTGTGTGACAAAGGTTGTCTTCCCAACATCTTGCTCTCTCATTCTAATTTGGTGAAACCCGTATCTCAGATCAATTTTTGAGAACCACTTAGCCCCTCCTAATTCATTCAACAACTCATCTATGATTGGTATAGGGTAACTATCCTTGATGGTATATTCATTAATCCTCATGTAATCTACACATAACCTCCAAACACCATCCTTCTTCTTAACTAATAACATGGGAGAGGCAAATGGGCTACTGTTGGGCTGTATAATGCCCTGTTTCAGCATATTATCAGTTAGTTTTTCTATCTCACCCTTCAAATGGTGTGAATATCTATAAGGCCTAGCCTTGAATGGATCAGTGCCTTCTTTAAGATTTATATCATGTACCCAGTCCTTATTAGGAGGGAGTCCTACAGGTTCTTGAAACACATCCTGGAAGTGATCCAGCACATCTTGTATGATTGGAGGGGTAGGACTCACTTCCTCCCCCACAGCCACAGTTTGGACATAATATAGGCATCCTGGGAGGCCACAAGAGCCCTCTTTGATTGACCTTTTAAGACTCTTACAATTCATGAATTTCAATTGTGCCTGCCCCACACTTTTCAGAATTATATCTTCCCCGTCTTTCTTGAAAGACAGCTGTAGTTGATCAAAATCAAACATCATGGGACCAAATTGCTTCATCCAGTCCACACCTAGCACCATATCACACCCACCCAACTTGATCAACCTTACATCATGTGAGAACCTATGCCCCCCATTAACCAAAGTAAATTAGGGCATATGATGTTACTCATAATGTGATTTCCATCAGCTACAGTCACCATCATGGCCTTGGCAAGTTCAATCACACATTTAAGCTCTTTTGCTAAATTGCTATCAAGGAAGGTTTGAGAGCTTCCACTATCGATCAAAATGGAGATATTTATCTTTTTTAACAGGCCTTGAATTCTGATAGTACTAGCTGAGGTCTGTCCAGTGAGGGTATTCAAGGATAATTGAGTAAACTCACATGCTTCGCCATCCTGCACCATGGGGCTATCTTCTACAGTGGTGATTTCCCCAAACACATCTTCCCATCTATGAGGATAAAGTTCAATTGTTTGTTTTTACATACATGGCCTGGTGAAAATTTCTCGTCACATTTAAAACGGAGGCCCTTTGCCCTCTTCTCTTGCAATTGTGCTGGGGTTATGCATCTATTGAATCCAGCAGATAATTTAGGATTTGGATCAGCTGCTCTGTTAGTCCCAGTTTTCTGTATTTGTAGGGGCTTTGAAATGGATTTGGCTTTGAGTATTATAGAATCAGTTGTTGCTTCTTGTGCTCTAGCAAGTTCTAATGCCTTCATGGGTGTTTTTGGCTCCATCATTCTAACCAAATGCTTGATATCATTCCTTAGTCCTCCAATAAAGCGATTTGTGTAATAAGAATCGGGAAGGCCAGGATGCATTTCCTTGACTAGTGATTTTAGATCTTCAAATTTGGCCTGATAATCTTCCACAGTACCATGCTGAGTCAAATTTTCAAATTCTTCCAACACGTCTTCAAGGGCCCTATTGCTAAATCTCCTGCAAATCTCCCTACTGAAAAAGTGCCATGATACTTGGGGAAAATTTGGTCTCCAGCCCCCGTACCAAGCATCTGCCCTCCCTCTAAGGTATAGCTCTGCCAAACCAACCTTATGATCATCTGGAGTTTTATTTATATGAAAATAGCGCTCACATCTCCTGATCCAACCCCTAGGGTCAATCCCATCAAAAGAGGGAAAGTCAATTTTGGGATGTCTTACCTCGTATGTTTCAAAATCAGCTTTGACAATCTGAGAATGAGAGTTTTGCTTTGCTATTGTTGAAGTTGGGGTAGGAAGCAACGGGGCAGTCCGATCTTCCGGCAATCTAGTCTCCTTCCCTAAATCGTTGTTCTACAACAGATTTAGAACCTTTTTCCATTTGTGAAGCTAATCCATCCAATTGATTCTTCATACCGGTCATTTCTATGCGTGATTGAGCTCTCTGCTATGCATAATCGGTCAATTCTTCTCTAATTTCAGATTGAAACTGTAGGAGTTCCTCATTGAACTTCGTCTATGCTTCATTAATTTTTGCCTGGTTTTTTGGTACTTCTTCAACTGCTTTTGAACGCGTTCCGTCAGCCATTTCCAATGATGGAACCGCTCTGATACCACTTGTCACAATCCAACAAATAAATTATAGAAATTTGCAGAAAAGAAGGAACAGGAAAGAAGAAGGGATTTAGAGGAAAAGAGGGGAGGGAGAAATGCAGAGAAAATTGAAGATAAAGATGAGTGTAATTTCATTCCATAAAACTCTAGTCTGTTACAATTTTCCATCCTTATACCAACATTCACCACCATCCTAGATTCTAACAGACATGAAAGAGTACCAAACAAAATCTAATAGCTCTATGACGTCAGCCAACGGCCCAAATGACCTCATCCCTACCAAAAACAGACTTATTCGATCAAAAAGGAAACTCAACTCAGCTCAGAATTACAACTCTACTCATGACAAGCAGCTCGGTCGCCGGTTCCCGACAGTCTTCTACGTAGTAATAGGTAAGAATCTCTAGGTTGTTGATTAAATATTAATGCTTTTAAATTCAGGTTTTGTTTCAAGTAGTTCTGGATTCATTGGAAATTGCAAGAAGCATTGAGTTGAGTCTTCCTTATGCTGTGTGAAACGTGCTTAGTGGCAATGTTAATTGAAATTCATGCCCTTCAGCTTCAGGCTAGGGCACAAAACTGCAATTTAATAGGTGAAAAAAGAGAAACACCTTAACGCTAAGTAGTACTGACCCAAATCAGAAAGCAAAAAAAATGACCAAAATAAAAATAAAAAACAAATAAATAAACTTTTAATTACTCGGGGGGATGCAATCCTTTAAGCTGATAAAGGGATCAAAGACACAGAACTGAAGAACAATACTGTTTTCAGCACTTCCTACTGCCGGACCGGATCACCAGCTTTTGAATCCCAGCTTCTCCCATACTTTAGGGACGTGGCGTGATCATGGCCGTCTAAAAATTATGTGTTCTCTCTTCCCGATTGGAATGGGCGGACATGATCTCTGCAGCTTGTTTTTCCTATCGATTTCTTCAGTTTTCTCAAGCTGAGCAAAGAGCCAAACTTTACCCCATTAATTTCCGATTTTGGCTTATTTAAATGGATCAAATTGAGGAGAGAAGAGATAGAGGAGAGAGATTTTGCAGAAAGAGAATTATATAAAAGGGACATTATTCGATGTCTATTTTCAACCTCTATAGAAATCGAAACTTCCTTGAAATACGGAACTACGATATGTTCATCAGCAGATAATGACAATAAATTTTTATAGCCTGTTGTAATTGTTTGTTGAGAAAGTAACATTAGGTAGGCCAAAGAGGCGAGCCTCGGACTCCAAAATATTACATATTTTAAGACTCCCTGAACACTGCATCAGTTCCCCCCCGGAAATTCGCCACCTTTTACATCCTGAACACTGCCTAGTCCCAGGGAAAGACGATTACTCGAGGATCCGTTGTAATTAGTGTCAAGAGAGTGATGCAATAAGTTATAGATACTCGTGCAGACGCCGAGGAGTGTACTGCCATATTAGATATTCCATGTTCTAAGGGGAGAATCGTCTTTGTAGATTCTGGTATTCACCAACTTTGCCCACTTTGATTTTAAAAGTGGACTAGGGAGCTTGCATTGCTTGTGGCAAAATGGTGCGATCAATTTGCCTTCTGTTGTCTAAAACGCGACTACTATATGCACGATCACTGCTTTCCCTCGTTACCATACAAACCATCAAACATGAGTTTCACTGTGATCCCCTGACTCGATCTCACTCGCTCAACAATCGGAGATTATCTTGATCAGGACATCGAAGAAGCAACAGAGTTCTACTGCTTTGCTTGTGAGGGACCAAGAAATTTGTACCAACGTACTTACTACTCCCAACAATATGCTTACACATGGTTAAGTTAGTTTCGTGATGCTACGATACGACCATAACGGTTGTGGCACAACATAGTTTTACACATTTGATGATTATGGTAGACCTACATCATGATCAATGGTGCAAAAATATGCTGTGATGGTGACATTTCACTTCGTTGTATATTGTGTATGGAACTTTTGATTAGGAGCCTTTATTTACGTCACTACAATGGTAAATCACACCTCCCGTGTGCCGTATTGAATCGATCTTTTAAACGTCGAATCTTGAGTCAATAAACGATTTTCCGAAGGTCGATCCTCACCTTCGACTTTCATGTGTAGTGCTTAGGTTGTGTGGTGTATAGTAAATTCGAACGGGGTAAGTAAAGGCCCCCTTTTTTAGTTAAAGATGTTATCACAAGAACATTTATGGTACAACCATTTACGCAACACAATGTACATCATTCATCACCATTCACATACAAATTTCTCTTTAGAAAAAGGCTAAAAGACTAACCAATGATTAAAGGGAACCCAATAATTTACAGTTTCTAAATCATAAGATTGGTCGTTACTATTTTGGTCATCAGATACTTCCTACCAACATGTGCTGCCCACTTGTCAAATATCAGCCTCACTTCATTCTCGCTTCACCTTCTCAGATAATCTATAATGTGCTTCTACATATGGGAATGAAAAAATATCAACTTCAAGGACTCATTTGGATTGTTCGAATGCATATGGAATGGAAATAGGTACTTTGATCGTTGTTTCTATTGAGATAATTGCTACTTTTTCTTCCTTTCATTTCATTACATTTTACATTGGTTTTTTTCATGGCATCTCTTTTCTATCCCCCGTGAAAACAGGGCCATGTATGATCACCGGCGCCATTCCTTTGTCTTTGTGCCTTCCCTTCCTTAGTGAAAAATGAGAGAAAATCTGTCTCGGTCTCGTCCATTCTCAAGTTACCAACAGGGAATTCATAAGCCTCCTTGCAATTGACAAACGACCTCGCCTTAACCAATGTTAGCATCCGCGTCAAACCACGGAGAATCGATCCAGGTAAGTTCTGCATTTGATTCCAACTGATGCCCCCAGAAAGTGATTCATTTTTCGCAATCACAGAATAAATTAGGGCGGCGTACCCTAATTGTTTGGTGTTTATCCGGTAGCAGAACTATATATATAGACACAACTCTGACCCTTCACAATACATATCCTTCTAGTATTAGTGTATTTACGCAGAAATGAATGGAGAAACAGAGAGATAACACTCTGATCATGAACTCAATTTTCGTCGATGGCTAATGTATAAGCTAAAAGGACATTGAACTAAAACGGAAGAGCTTAATTGCCTTTCGGTAGGGGAAAAACAATGGCGGTTTGAATTTGCAGAATAAGGTTCCAATCCAAAGGGAAAACAGTAGACTGAACTAAAACAACAGATGAGATCATCTCTAATTGGTCACTTTTCACCCCCATTCAGCTTCAGCCCAAAGAAAAAAGAACCCATCACAGAGCATGATAAATGATCGAAAACAAATTATTAACATATATAATGTAATACCAGATTCAAATTCTACCTTGACCGACTTTGGAGACTATGTGACAAAAAAAGAAGTTTGGTTTACTGTGACCCATGATTCATAAATAAACTTCAAATCAAAATACCTCAATAAGGGCATTCAGACAATAATGAAAATTAAGACTGATGTTTCCGAAACAAACTTAGCCGAATAAACTAGTGACGAGAAGGAGAAAAGACAACCTATGTTACAAGTCTCCAAAGAAGCAAAGACAACTTTATGATACAAGTCTCAAAAGGGCCTAACCCAATGCCACTTTCCAATGAAGTAATTATTTCTACGAGTGTAAATGAATGATAGGGTTTTCGTAAGTCGGATGTTTAGACGGTGGGCCACAAGTAACAGGTTAACCTTCTATGTCGGAATCCGCCTTCAATACCGATGTAAACTCGCCTTTTAAGTTGCCTTTATCAATGATGGCCAATCTTTTCTTAAACGTTGCAAATCTCGTCTCCTTCAATTCAGCAGAGGGATACTTTCTGTCATAGTGTGCTGCCCACTTCTCAAATATGAGCCTCATTTCAGCATCACTCCGCTTTCTCGGAAAATATATAATGTGATTCTACAACAACAAAAACAAAACAAAACAAATACAAGGTAAAAGAAAGATTGAATTCTGTTAGTGTAGGTTCATAAGCGACACTCCATTCCCGAGGGTACAATGAGAAACGTTCCGATATCTCTTAGCCAGATAGATTCATGCATATAGCTCAATGCACGGTTGTCAAAGCGCTAGGCAAAGCCTATGCGAGCTTGGGTTGGTCCCCTAGGCGAGCTAGACGATCATGGAAAAAGTTAAAAATAGAGGACAATTGATCAGTAAAAGCACACATGAAGGCCAACTCGTATCAACCAAATATTCAAATATGCCTTGTGGGTACGGTAGCACGGTATACTCTAGCCACATTTAACATTTACTTGCGCCAGCATATATAGTGTGTCCTAACCACCCAATAATATAAAATATCAGTCATACATGCATCTACTCAGACAAGAGTACTAAGTACTCAAAAGTTTCATCATGGACACACCACGCAACCCCCTTTTTGTAGAGCATCCTGTCGAGGCGGCTAGGCGCTAGGACCTCGAGTCAGGCTTAGGTTGCTAGGTGAGCACTTTGACATATGTGGAGAATCATCCAACCCTCCACACACTCATGCACACACACTCCACACACAAAAGGAATTATTTATGGTAAAAGATATATGTATATGCATTGGGTGATTGACAGCAAAATTTATGGAGAAGCAATAGGTATCCAAAAGCCAATACACAGACAACAAAATTCACAAAGTTAGACAAGAAACAAAAAGATTGAGCATCAACAAGAAATTGAAAGAATGTCGTTGAACTATACACAGCAAAATCAAAACTCAAAAAGGTGAATAAAAAAGGTATCATCTTTGTCAGTGACAAAACTTGATTCCATCAGAAAACAGGACAGGAATATTAGTTTAGTGAGGTAACATAAAGCGTCAACTATGCATACTGGAATGTCCAAATAGTAAGCAATATGTTTCAAGTGTCAATTTTTCTCAGCTTACCTGCAGGGATTCCCAGTCAAGTGTTCCCAAATAGTCAAGGGCTCTCTTTTTTACTTTGTTGCTGCAATCTTCTTCATCAGAGTCTATCCATTGATCCCCTTCATCATCAAACTGTATTTGTTGATGATAACCGGTTTTCATTTGTGCGTTCCCTTCATTTATGAAATATGGGGGAAAGTTCTTCTGTGTTTGACGATGACCGGTATATTCCTTCTTCATGTTTTTACCAACCATGCAATTGACAAACGACCTCGCCGTAAACAATTTTACCATCTGCATCAATGGAGAATCTAGGTAAGGTTTGCACTTAATACCGGCGGCAACACCCACTGCAACACGCCCCGCGGCGATTGATGCCCCCAGCAAGCGATTCATCTTCGCAATCACAGAATAAATCAAGCGGTAAAAACCTAATTGTGGATGTTTATGTTTACTATATGGAACTCCGATTCTCTATAGTAACTATCTTCTTGTTTTATACTCTCTCCCTTATTAATAATATTAGCCTTTGAGAAATAATACAGATTAAAAAAATGATTTATTATGTTGATTTTCATTATAAAGTATTAAAAAAAATCTCAAAAAGTGTAGTGGTGTATTGAATATAAAAAATTAATTGGTTAAATAAGCTTAAAAGTTGAAATGTAATATTGAAAAGACGAAAGGGTAATAAATATGTATTGAAATCTAACTACGATATATAAATAAAATTTTGATTTTGGTAAAATACGACATATAAAAGGAACGAGGGAGTATAGAAAATTGATACAAAAAGGCCTTTTTTTTTTTTTTCCCTTCCGGGATCGCCCAGCTAATTGGAGATTCGGTTTAGTTCAAGTCGTGTCTTTTTATTTTATTTTTTAAAACCTCCGCTCTCAGGGTCTCTGTTCGACTAATACGAAATTCGATTCAAGTTGTGTCTGTGGAGTCCGAGTATAATTCACTTGTAAGGTTTGACCAAGTGCTATTTCAACCTTAGGAGAGTGTCGGGGAGTGTTGACAGTGTGTCGGATATTAAAATTTTAAATAATATTAATTTAATTGGTCGACACGTGTCGGACACGGCATCGAAACGTATCAAAACGTGTCGTATCATATCTTGTGTCGGACACGATGCACGGTGTCCGGATTAAAGTGTTGGTGGATCATAGCCGAAATATTAAATAGGACGGTATTACACACAACACAAACATGCTGCAGCCACTGGTTATGAATCCTTAAAAAATAAAAAATAGAAATACGTAAAAGGACCACACACATTTTTCCATTCAGTGATATATATTCTCAGTTCCTTAATCATTTGCATTGTATTTATGGGTGATTCTAACAGTGCAACGTTTGTATCACAACAGGTCAAATAGTATATTTTAATACGGCTAATTATGATGAGTTAAATCACAATCAATATGTACGTCATAATCAAAGATGAAAATATGTATTGTGTAACTCCTTATGACACAAGCATTGTGCCCGTAATATTTCTTGTTCCTTAAAGCATTTTTTCAATCCGATGGTCACCAACTCACCATGTGGCATGTGCCGAGGTGGCAATCCGATTTCAAGATCCGTGGAAAACTGATAATTGGTGTAAAATGATTTGGAGTTATATTTGCACACATAGAAAATTATCAAAAATCGATAATGTATTATATCATACTCTACTTTTTGAAGATCGAATTTGAGTATCGATCCTTGGACGGTCAGTTATTGGCTTTAGAGTATATGCATTGATTTTTCAAAAATCAATTATTGAATCGAAAATCGACTTTTCAAAGATGAAATGTGAGAGTCGATAATCAATTATTGAATCGAAAATCGACTTACCAAACCTCAAACTAAGTCCAATAACACTAAATCACATTGGTGATATAATCACCAACAATCCTCCCCCATTTAGTGTAACCCTTGACTTAGTTAAAACTTTTCAACACACAACAATTCATCTTTCAATGATAATATCACGCAGATTGAATTCCCATCTAGTATATTACACGTTCCAAAATATTCGAGTATTGGGGTGTGACTAAGCATTGAACCCCTTTACAATTTGAATACTTCAAAGATAATATACAAATGTATCTGATGACGGTCAAATTATACCCGTAAAAGTCATCAACATTGACCTTAAATCGAGATTAATAATACGCATTTTATATTAAATCACATGTTTATATTTAATATTTAATGTTATGTGATTTATATTATGTAAATTGGTATTTAGCTGTTTTTATTATTTAAAGCCGATTTATTGTGTGATAATTATTGATTTTGCAGATCACAACAAATCGAGAGGATTAATGTCATTCAATCAATTATATCAAGATAAAGAAGGAAGAAAATCGGAGCATTAATCAAGAGATAAATGAGAGATTAATCAGATCAACACGAAAGCGTGCAGTGGGGAACAAGATAGACGAGAAAAACGATTGACGCGTGAAAAGTTAGGTTCGGTCGACCGAGCCTGATGCTTCGGTCGACCGAGTGTCACCTCTCGGTTGACCGAGCCTCGGGTTTGGGTCGGTTTTCGGCTTTAATCGTGCTTATCCTCTAGAACCACCCTAAGTCGGCAAAAACCTCTATATAAGCAAGCAGCTACGAGAATTGTAATACACACAAAATACACCAACACATCCCTTCATTCTTTCTTCAATTCATAATATAGCTTTGATACAATGTAGTTTATTGAGGGTGTTTCCAGCAATTTAGGGGCTGCATTATGTAAGCCTTTATTTTCTGTTTCTTTCTTTCAAGTAATTAATCCCTCCCAATTATGCTTTATCGTTTGAGTTAGTTAATTCATAGCTAGATGATGTAGATCTAGGCTATGACGTCAGGGATGTGGCGAAGCCTTGTCTATGAGGATCCCATAACCTACGTCATATGTTTAACGTCTATTCATGAATCTGCTTGGTTTAATTAATGCGTATCTAAGTAGTTTATATGATTTCTTTACGAGTTATTGTTTAATCTGTTGTGTATGATGAAACGCTGAGAGATACGTTCAGAGATGTAATTTGGGAGTTGAAATCGTTTGGGTGACCGAATGGTGTCATTCGGTCGACCGAGTGTCTATATTCGGTCGACCGAGCCTCCTGTTTATCCGTTAAATAGCCACGTCTTTATGGTTAGGTTAACTTAATAGAATTTATTATCTCGGTAGGTATGGCTATGGCTACGTTACTCGCTTAGTTTAATTAAAACGTGTAAAAAGGAAATACCGATATAAAACTCTTAGGTAGGCTTATGAATTGATCTTCGGACGTTCAGCGTTATCTAGGTAGGTTTATATTTGGGAATTGCATGCACCTGCTTATACGTACGTCGTAGATTAGCATGAGACTATAACTTGGTAATTGCTAGTTGGACGAGAGCTTGAGTAATCGTCTAGGAAGTACGCCTAACCAAAGGAATGTTGCCCGGACGAGGTGTACGGTTAATATCGGCATCCTTAGAGTCGTAAGCGTGTGAGTTATATGAGATGAAGGCACTAAAAGGCGAAGTCACGTAACAATATCACAGTGATCTAGCGACCTAACGGGTGCTAAGTCAAGTTTAAGGGGATGACTCCCGTAGCCAATCTAAGATAGATACAAACGGATTGACAGTTAATAAGTTCAGTTTATTATATAAATTATCTAGGTCCAAACGATAAAGACTATAATTGGGGAGGTTAATTACGTTGTGTCAAGTCGTGTCTTTACTTTTCTTGTTTTATGTTGGTCGTAGACCGCCTCTATTTCCTTGACATGTTTAATTAATTGTTTGTATATAAGATGATCCACAATTGGTTCCCTGTGGGATCGACCTTGATTCACTATAGCTATACTACGATGGGCCTAGTCCTCTTGCTAGTATTGGTTTATGGTGGTCAAGTATATTATAACCTGATTGACCACGTCATCAAGTTTTTGGCGCCGTTGCCGGGGAACCAACGGTCAATTTTATATATAAATAATTTTCTTATTCATGTCGAGTTTTCTGTTTTAGTGTCAGTTTTTACGTTTTGAGTCCCTCTGGTTGTCTGCTCTGTCTGAAAATTCCAGCTTAAAAAAAATTAAAAAAAAAATAAAAAAAAAAAAAAATTTATTCGGTCGACCGAGAGACCTCATTCGGTCGACCGAGCACTTATAAAATTTTTGTTTTGTTTTGTTTTGTTCTGTCTACACGGTTTCTGATTTGTGTTTTTCGAGTCTGGAATTTCGCGTGTCTGTTTATCCCCGTATGTTTAATCCGTAGGTCTGATAGCAGCATGGGAAACCATGTTAAAATCAGTCTACGGTCTGTTTTGTTTTTCTTCTGTTTGCAGAAACCAGGGAAGCAATAATCTGAGTCAATAATTTTTCATGGGCGCTGAGAGAATAACCCAGCAAACATGTGGAGCTACGAATCTAAGATGGGAAAAGCGATGGAAGCAATACCTTTAAAGCACAAAGATGGCTCCGAAAAAAATTATGGCTTAAATTCTTCGTGGTACAATGTTGAAGGCAAGGTACTACCTTTTTTTGCTTATGTTTTACTACCTTTTGGTTTTTTGAGCATAAGTAGCCTATACATAAACCTTAGTATGAATCTTGGCCCGGAGTGGTTGTAAGATTATTTCTATTAGTGTGGAAAGTTCTGCCCCAAATCTGTCTCATCTAGAGGGTGTAGGGAAACATGCAGTAGTTGAAGGAAGCAGTGAATAAAGAGTTCCTCGTAGTTCTGTTAAAATATCATGGTCCTATGCATGAAATTGCTTCTACTGGCCATGGGAGCAACAAATTGTGTAGTTTAAGCATTCGCAATCTAAAGAAGACGTTGAGTTTTGAGAGAACACCATCTTTTGCTTTCGTTGATGTTTATGGTGATGGCTTCTCGGTGAACCCACCTTAAACAGAAACGAGATTACGCTTTGGGTGACAATTTAGAAATCGAAGAATCTTTGTACATAGGTTCGGAAATGGTTTAACCATGGCTGGGCGAGTTTGAACGAGCTTCGGCTCAATATACTCCCCTCCACGTGTGATGTACGTTACAGCAGTTCAACAAGACTTAGCATAGCCGATAAGCCTTCGGGCTAAACGGGGCTTAATCTTGACGGATTGGCCTGAACTGTCACATATGTTCCAACGAATAAGACGTCGTAGGCTTGCCTACATAACCGACCATATTCGGAGTACTTTGATTCATTGTTTCCTATTGTCAAGGCCAAAACCATAATTTTAACCGAGTTTCTTAGAATTCACTAATTCCTAAAACGAGAGCCGAGGTAAGAGCTTTGGATAAATGGTATGGATAAATGTCATTTCCTAGGTCTCACAACCAAGGGAAGGGTATTAATCCGCAAAAGCGACAAGCCACCTCTAATAGTGCTCAGAGGGTCAAAGTCTGGCGATCCAAGAATGATAACTGACAAGGATACTTTTTGGAAAGTCAAGCTGAGGACTTTAAACTCAGAACTACTTCTTTAAAACCCCTACGATTTCTTTTTAGGATTTTAGGTTTTTCCTTCTTTGAGTCAAATAAGAGTAACGTGAAATATGTTGAGGTTTTTTATTTTGCCGTGTTCTGATGGCCATTGGGCTAAGGATGTGCAAAACTTTTTTACTCAATATAGGCCGCGTGAAATAGAGTTCCGTAGGAGAGTCGAGAAATTGCTAGAGAAAAAGAAATTTAGCAATCAACCTTAAGATGGAAGCATTAAGAGAGCTTGAGAATTATTGAAAATGTAACAGAGAATGATTGGTGTGAACAAGAACAATCTTTGTCAATTTCTAAAACTTTTTAGGTGATCCAAATGAAGATTCAAAGTGGTGCGCATTTCATTCTGCAACTATCCTTATCTTTCCCTTTACACTTTTTCACCTTCAAACTTTTCGATCCTCTCACCAATCTGCCCCAACAGTTCACATTTCTAACCATTCTTTCATCGCCTCTCTTTCTTTCCATCCGTTTCACTCTCCCACCCAATCCCATTCCTTTAAACAATTCTCAATCCCAAAAACACAATTTCTTACCCACCCTTTGTCTTTTCTTCCCATCCTTATGTGTATCTTTTTCTAAACCCATCCTACTCTCAACCTCCATTTTGTTACAAAATACCCTTTTGTTGCGGAATTTGAAATATTGCTATGTTTTATTGATTATTTTTATCATTTTGATTTTCATGATCCTAGTTGGGGTAAGTGTAGCTCTGACCCTAGCTAGATTTTAAAGGTTTTTGGTTCGATCAGAGTACAACTTATCTTTCTACCGGAAGTTTTAAATTTCACATTTTTTCCGTCTATTCCGGCATTTCTAGATGATAAGTTTTGTTCTGAACTATCTCACCGATCCGACCTTGTTGATGACGGTTATGACTTTTACGTGATACATTGGGTTATTAGTAATTTTGAGGAGTAGCTACATCTCCCTAAGTTGTTGATATCCAATGCAAGCGGGAAGTTTCTACGTTAAGTATTCAATTTTATCTTTAGCCTATAGGTCGCATTCAATCTGTTATACCTTACCAAGTTTCTCTTCTCCTGGATTGAATACCTTTTCGATCCAGTCCACCTCGTGTTTTCCCACATGGGGTTATGCTTTTTGATCTTTGTCTTCTCCACTCGGTTTTAAGAATATTTAGGCGGTGGAGGTTGTAGATGAAGACTACCATCTTTAGTTGCTTGTTTATTTTTCTTTCTATTTAGTATTTTTCTTTTTGGTTTCCCTTGTCTTTGGTTGTATAAAATAAAGTGGCTTAAACTGTTTTTAGGTATTTATACCTCATTACTGCCACATTATTTTATAACTTCCATAGACATGGTATTTTACGGTTTTGTGGAGTTTGTTTGCTTATGCAGGATGTGTCTGTCTCTCCACGACGTGCTGAGGATTACTCCGATGTTCTGCATCTACTTGAGAGCCGTTTCCAGAGCTAAGTCTTTTTCTTAAATTCTCATTTTTATTTGTCATTGGGGACAATGCCATGTTTAAGTGGGGGGTAGGAGACTTAGCTATAATTGAAAATTGAATGAAACGGTACATGATTGAAAAATTGAATGAATCAATACCATATTATTTATCTCGTACCCTTAGAATTGTGAGTTCCTAGCTAAGAATTGATAGGAAAGGAACCAAGTTTCATGAGTACATGATCATTTTATACTTATGTTAAGTAAATTTAAGGATATTCGTGCCCGTTTTTGCAAGTAGTTATTTATTATTCAATTACTCAATCTGTGAATCGAGTATACCGCGCAAATCAAAAAAATTGAAAATATTGTGTACATTGCATAGATGATTGGTTATGCCTACTTAGTGTCGATACTTATTGGCTGATGTATTCTTATCTTCTTGCCAACAAAAGCAGAGTAATAAGCTTGAGACGTACCTGTGTTTTAGCAAAATGTTAGACACTGGGCTTGTAGTAACATTACCAAAGTAGCCCCGCGCTTGTGGTAATATTCGATGCTATACATGATCTAAGAAAGGGGGATACTCTAAAAAGTTTTCTTCCTTGAGATTGATAGTATTTGAAAAATATGAAGATATGAAAAGAATATTCAACTCTTTAAGAGGCTTTGAGTAGTACTCGGTCTCCAAGTCCAAAAACCCTATAGATACGCTCTTGCTTATTGCTCTAGTGCTCTAACCATTACGAGGCATAAGAAGTATGAATGCTGAGGTTGGTAGGTTGAGATTGCGAAGTTAGCATAAACTCTAATCTTGCTACGAATATATAAAACTAAATGCACATGCACACATCACTTCGATTCATAGTGAGTAGTGAATAATGGATATCTTATGAGCATGACTAGTATGAGTTGACTTGAGCTTCTTGTGTAAGTATGATTTGACCATAGAAAATGTTGTCTTGGGGAATGACTTATTGATGCTTTGTTCGGGACGATCAAAGTCTAAGTGGGGGGTAGTTGATGACGGTCAAATTATACCCGTAAAAGTCATCAACATTGACCTTAAATCGAGATTAATAATACGCATTTTATATTAAATCACATGTTTATATTTAATATTTAATGTTATGTGATTTATATTATGTAAATTGGTATTTAGCTGTTTTTATTATTTAAAGCCGATTTATTGTGTGATAATTATTGATTTTGCAGATCACAACAAATCGAGAGGATTAATGTCATTCAATCAATTATATCAAGATAAAGAAGGAAGAAAATCGGAGCATTAATCAAGAGATAAATGAGAGATTAATCAGATCAACACGAAAGCGTGCAGTGGGGAACAAGATAGACGAGAAAAACGATTGACGCGTGAAAAGTTAGGTTCGGTCGACCGAGCCTGATGCTTCGGTCGACCGAGTGTCACCTCTCGGTTGACCGAGCCTCGGGTTTGGGTCGGTTTTCGGCTTTAATCGTGCTTATCCTCTAGAACCACCCTAAGTCGGCAAAAACCTCTATATAAGCAAGCAGCTACGAGAATTGTAATACACACAAAATACACCAACACATCCCTTCATTCTTTCTTCAATTCATAATATAGCTTTGATACAATGTAGTTTATTGAGGGTGTTTCCAGCAATTTAGGGGCTGCATTATGTAAGCCTTTATTTTCTGTTTCTTTCTTTCAAGTAATTAATCCCTCCCAATTATGCTTTATCGTTTGAGTTAGTTAATTCATAGCTAGATGATGTAGATCTAGGCTATGACGTCAGGGATGTGGCGAAGCCTTGTCTATGAGGATCCCATAACCTACGCCATATGTTTAACGTCTATTCATGAATCTGCTTGGTTTAATTAATGCGTATCTAAGTAGTTTATATGATTTCTTTACGAGATACTGTTTAATCTGTTGTGTATGATGAAACGCTGAGAGATACGTTCAGAGATGTAATTTGGGAGTTGAAATCGTTTGGGTGACCGAATGGTGTCATTCGGTCGACCGAGTGTCTATATTCGGTCGACCGAGCCTCCTGTTTATCCGTTAAATAGCCACGTCTTTATGGTTAGGTTAACTTAATAGAATTTATTATCTCGGTAGGTATGGCTATGGCTACGTTACTCGCTTAGTTTAATTAAAACGTGTAAAAAGGAAATACCGATATAAAACTCTTAGGTAGGCTTATGAATTGATCTTCGGACGTTCAGCGTTATCTAGGTAGGTTTATATTTGGGAATTGCATGCACCTGCTTATACGTACGTCGTAGATTAGCATGAGACTATAACTTGGTAATTGCTAGTTGGACGAGAGCTTGAGTAATCGTCTAGGAAGTACGCCTAACCAAAGGAATGTTGCCCGGACGAGGTGTACGGTTAATATCGGCATCCTTAGAGTCGTAAGCGTGTGAGTTATATGAGATGGAGGCACTAAAAGGCGAAGTCACGTAACAATATCACAGTGATCTAGCGACCTAACGGGTGCTAAGTCAAGTTTAAGGGGATGACTCTCGTAGCCAATCTAAGATAGATACAAACGGATTGACAGTTAATAAGTTCAGTTTATTATATAAATTATCTAGGTCCAAACGATAAAGACTATAATTGGGGAGGTTAATTACGTTGTGTCAAGTCGTGTCTTTACTTTTCTTGTTTTATGTTGGTCGTAGACCGCCTCTATTTCCTTGACATGTTTAATTAATTGTTTGTATATAAGATGATCCACAATTGGTTCCCTGTGGGATCGACCTTGATTCACTATAGCTATACTACGATGGGCCTAGTCCTCTTGCTAGTATTGGTTTATGGTGGTCGAGTATATTATAACCTGATTGACCACGTCATCAGATATCTAAAGACAACTTTTATAGCTTGCTTGACACTCTTTATCCAGGCCTCGTGTCCATATCAATTCATGAGCATGTAGAAAGCCAACCCTAACTTTCTTGAAGCGGCCAAACTTCAAACTCATATAGGTGAGTCTTATCAATCGTGTACCTGCAACAACACTTTTTCATAAGACTTATTAAGATATATATCAACCTCACATGCAGGTCTAGCACAAACCTTCGGGACTAAATATATGTGCCAAAACTAACTCATCAGGCCTTCCTCATTGAATTCAGCCCCTAATGTCATATTAAGGGGGAATTGGGTATCCTAATGCAAAGTTTCAATGGGTTGTAGACCCATCCCGACAACCGACTTGATAAACAAGTCCTTAGCCAATGCCTTGGTCAAATGATCGGCTAAATTCTTTTGAGATCTCACAAATGCAACTGATATCACCCCGTGAGTGATCAACTCACGAATCGAGCTATGCCTAACTCCAATATGTCGCGATTTTCCGTTGTATACTTGGCTATAACATTTAGCCAAGGTATTTTCACTATCCCAATTGATAGAAATTGGTGATATCGGTTTTGGCCACAATGGAATTTCGTAAATCAAATGTTTAAGCCATTCTGCCTCTAAACCGGCCGAAGCCAAGGCAATGAATTCCGATTCCATTGTCGAGTTTGCATTACATGTTTGCTTCTTGGAAGCCCATGAGATGGCACCTCCTCCAAGCAGAAACACCCAACCACTCGTTGATGAATGATTCTCATTTGATATCCAACTAGCATCCGAGTAGCCTTCTATCACCGAAGGATGTCCGACATAAGTTAAACCAAAATTTTTGGTAAACTTAAGATACCTTAACACACGCATTACCGCATGCCAATGAACACTACTTGGATTACTAGTATATCTACTAAGTTTTCCAACCGCATATGCAATGTCCGGACGAGTGCTAGTCATTGCATACATTAAACATCCTATAACTCGAGCATATTCAAGTTGAGACTCCGGTTTACCCGAATTCAACTCAAATTTCTCATGAGGATCCATGGGAGTTCTTGCCGGAACAGAATTTTCACAATTGAACTTCTTTAACATTTTCTCAATGTAGTGAGATTGTGTCAAAGTAATCCCTCGGTCATTCCTTATGATTTTTATACCAAGGATAACATCCGCCTCCCCCATGTCTTTCATTGAAAAACTTGATGACAAAAATGATTTACATTGGTCAACTTGATCTTGGTTTGTACCAAAGATCAACATGTCATCAACATATAGACAAATGATTACACCATTTCCGGTTTCATCAAATTTGCTATACAAACATTTGTCCATTTGGTTAAGCTTAAAACCATTAGACAAAACAACTTCATCAAACTTATTATGCCATTGTTTGGGAGCTTGTTTCAGTCCATACAATGATTTAACGAGCTTACACACTTTATGCTCATTCCCGGGTATCACAAAACCCTCCGGTTGTTTCATGTAAATTTCCTCATCCAAATCCCCATTTAAGAAGGCTGTTTTAACATCCATTTGATGGATAACAAGATTGTTAATGGCTGCCAAGGCAATCAACAATCTAATAGTGGAGATTCTCGCAACCGGGGCATAAGTATCAAAATAATCAATGCCTTCCTTTTGTCTAAAGCCTTGTATCACCAACCGGGCTTTATACCTTTCAACGGATCCATCAATTTTCATTTTTCTTTTAAAGATCCATTTGCAACCCAATGGTTTACATCCACGTGGAAGGTCCGTCAATATCCACGTATCATTGCCTAAAATGGAATCCATCTCATCGTTAATGGCTTCCTTCCAAAAGGCAATATCCCGAGACTCCATAGCCTCTTTATACGTTCTAGAATCATCATCAATATGATAGCAATATGCATATTGAAATCCTACTTCATCTCTTGTACCCTCCACCAAATAAGTTTGGAAATCGGGACCAAAAGATTTTTCTTTTCTTGCCCTTTTGCTTTTTCGAAGCACCAAAGGCTCATCTTGTGATTCCACACCACCACAACTTCCACTCATTCCAATAGGAACAACATTTCTAGGCCTTGATATAGAAGAAAATCGACTTTCATCAAAGATAGCATCCCTTGATTCAATAACGGAATGAACCGCAACCGAATCATTTGGCTCTATAACATAGAACCTATATGCCTTGGAATGCAACGCATATCCAATAAAAATGCAATCAATGCCTCTTTCCCCCAAGGTTTTAATCTTGGGATTGTGTAGTCTTACGACTGCTCTACATCCCCAAACACGCAAATAATGCAAGTTTGGCTTCTTTTTATACCAAAGCTCATATGGGGTAATAGGACTCTTTTTATTAGGAATCCTATTCAATAAATAACAAGCTGTCAACATAGCTTCTCCCCAAAAACCCTCACTCAATCCTGAGTAAGAAAGCATAGCATTCACCATCTCTTTTAGAGTTCGATTCTTTCTTTCAGCTATGCCATTTTGTTGTGGTGTATAAGATGTAGTTATTTCATGTATAATCCCACAAGATTCAAAAAATGGTGGATCAAAGTATTCTCCACCTCTATCCGTACAAAGTTTCTTTATTTTAGTTTCAAGTTGTAATTCTACTTCGTTTTTAAACACTTTAAACTTTTCCATTGCCTCGTCTTTAGTAAATAGTAAGTAAACATAACAAATACGAGTGCAATCATCAATAAATGTGACAACATACTTTTTGTTTCCTAAAGATGGAGTAGAGCCAAAATCACAAAGATCACTATGAATAAGTTCCAAAATAATAGACGACCTTTCAACACCTTTGAAAGGTTGTCTTACAATTTTAGTTAAGTTACAAGTATCACACTTATTCATAGTTGTACTACAAACAGGAATTAAGTCATTTTTAGACATTTACAACATTCTTCTAAAATGCACATGACCTAATCTCGCATGCCACAAGTATGATTCATCAACATTAACAGTCATAACATTCATATCAACATTATCATTCAAATCATTACGAAGAATGTTAAGCATAAACATACCACCATTTAAATAACCAAATCCTACAAATACACCATGCTTAGTTAATACATAACGAGAGGACTCATATACTTGTTTGTAGCCCTCTTTACATAAAATACTACCGGAAACCAAGTTTTTCCGGATTAAAGGAACATGTAAAACATTGTTTAAGGTTACATATTTTCCAGAACTAAATTGCAAATTTACAATGCCTCTTCCAACAACATTAGCTTTAGACTCGTTTCCCATATATACAATTGATCCATCTTCAACTTTTTCATATTTTGAAAACCATGATCTATCCTTGCACACATGTCTAGTTGCTCCCGAGTCTATCCACCAACTAACATCATCATCCTGCAAATAACATGCTTCGGAGATCAGTGGTACATAATTCCTCTGCCTCTCGGGGATCTTCGTGGAAGGCGAATCTCGGGTTTTTGTGGCGTGAGCTTTTTGTGCAGAAATGATTATAACACATACCCTCCTTCCATTTGCGGGCATGGATACCCATCACCTTCATCACCTTCATAGTCTAAGTAATCCGTTTATATGATTTACAAGATTTCCAACTATCATATGCTTCTCCAAATTCCACATCAAAACCCAATAAACCCAATAACCTTGTGACACTTTGTTTAAAGAACAATAAACTACTCTACCATATCTTCTTCTTCAGACATGCCAGAGTATACCCCTACCCCAATTGATGACCGATTTCCGAAACTGAATTGATGGCTAAGACGTGCCATATTATGGACTTAAACACAATCCAACATGAATTGAAACGTTTTACCTTCTATATATATATATATATATACCGATAAGCACTCCATCCTGTCAGTGATGTTCAGCGAGAAACCCATGATCTCTTTGCCGATGGGAGCAATAACTCAAATTTATAGGGCTTCTTTCAGATTTACCAATACATTTTACGAATACAGCAATGCAGTTCGGCTAGTCCTTTTTCTTTCTCCGATACGATCTAGAGCTCCTATGCGCCGGGAAAACAGATCGGAGGCCTTTCGGCACCTGTCAAAAAGCAGCTGCTGGCGGCTAGGTCGAAGAAATGGTGATGGATGCAGTCGTACTAGATCCCATAAATAAATAAAAAAAAATATTGAATTAATTTTTAATTTTATTGTGTTTATCTGGCTCGAATTATATTAGAGGTCAAAATGAGAAAGTTATTGGTGTATTACGATACCGAATATCGTACCTCCACGTGGCGTCACAAGATGATCCTCCTGAACAAGAATAAGTGATAGCCCAAGAGTCGAGTTACGGGTTGAGACATCGACAACCGACATGATTAGAGAACCGAGACGATTGGCCCATCTCGATACCGCAGACTGGAAAACTCGGGGTGCGGACAAAGTCCACTCTAAACACGCATGCCCATTATCCATTACTGGGGGACTTATGACGATACCGGGTTTTAACCCTCCAAGTGTCGTCCATCGGTTGGACCTCACAGTATAAACATGTGTTAAGGCACCCATGTCGGCTCCTCAACTCGGGAGTACGACGATCGACTTCGGGCAGTGTAGGACGAGAGTTCCGGACTCGATCACCCCCAGTCGGGCAGGTCGGCATCGACGGAGGAGTCCACGCCAGCTACGATGACCCATTATCCACAGGATAACTTGGGCAAAGGGCAAGACTCATTTAAGGGTAAATAAGACAACAGCCTAAACCGACCTATTATTAGGGTTAGGGTATGCATTGTCAATATAAATACCATGCTCCAGGAACTACGTGTGACTTGATTCCTGGAACATAACAGGATACGTAGGCAACCTGAGAGAGACTCTCAGGCTCAGTCTAAAATCACCCCCGAAATCATCCTTGATTCATTCATCCCTAGATTAAATTGACCCGAAATTATACATGACAAAATCCAGCATCGTCATTGGCGCTAGAAGGATGGCCTTCTATCGGTGATGGATCAAAGAGTGGTGGTGATCATGTTAATGGCAAAATAAGGCCAAAAACGCAGCAGAACCCTAATTTGGAGTAGACAGGTCGGCAGCCTATTGCCGCCAATTGAACCGTTGGAAAAACAATTCCACCGGTGATAATCAAGGATTATTAGTAACTAACAAGACCTAAAAGTTTCAGGCCGATCAGAGTTGGTTTAGTTGCCCGATCGTCGCAAAGAAGTTGCTGATGTATTAATTTAATTGGTCGACACGAGTGTGTTGGATATTAAAATTTGCCCGAGTGTCGACAGTGTGTCGGATATTAAAATTTTAAATAATATTAATTTAATTGGTCGACACGTGTCGGACACGGCGTCGAAACGTATCAAAACGTGTCGTATCGTATCTTGTGTCGGACACGATGCACGGTGTCCGGATTAAAGTGTCGGTGGATCATAGCCGAAATATTAAATAGGACGGTATTACACACAACACAAACATGCTGCAGCCACTGGTTATGAATCCTTAAAAAATAAAAAATAGAAATACGTAAAAGGACCACACACATTTTTCCATTCAGTGATATATATTCTCAGTTCCTTAATCATTTGCATTGTATTTATGGGTGATTCTAACAGTGCAACGTTTGTATCACAACAGGTCAAATAGTATATTTTAATACGGCTAATTATGATGAGTTAAATCACAATCAATATGTACGTCATAATCAAAGATGAAAATATGTGTTGTGTAACTTCTTATGACACAAGCATTGTGCCCGTAATATTTCTTGTTCCTTAAAGCACTTTTTCAATCCGATGGTCACCAACTCACCATGTGGCATGTGCCGAGGTGGCAATCAGATTTCAAGATCCGTGGAAAACTGATAATTGGTGTAAAATGATTTGGAGTTATATTTGCACACATAAAAAATTATCAAAAATCGATAATGTATTATATCATACTCTACTTTTTGAAGATCGAATTTGAGTATCGATCCTTGGACGGTCAATTATTGGCTTTAGAGTATATGCATTGATTTTTCAAAAATCCATTATTGAATCGAAAATCGACTTTTCAAAGATGAAATGTGAGAGTCGATAATCAAATTATAGGGGAGTTTAATTTGAAGGATGGTTTTCTGTTCAAGGGACCCCGTTTGTGCATTCCTCGATCGTTATTACGTGATCATTTAGTTAAAGAGTTACATGAAGGCGGGCTGGCTGGCAGGGATAAGACCTTGTCCTTGCTTGGAGAAAGATTCTTTTGGCCACAGTTGAACAGAGATACCAGTCGATTCGTTGAACGGTGTGGCATTTGTCAAGTTGCCAAGGGCTCCAAAAGTAATGCAGGTTACTACATGCCACTGCCCATCCCTTCTAACATTTGGGAGGATCTTTCGATGGATTTCATATTGGGCTTACCAAAGACTCCGAGACATTTTGATTCCGTTTTTTTCGTCGTGGACCGCTTTAGTAAAATGGCACATTTTTTGCCTTGCAAGAAGGTAGCAGATGCGAGTTACATCGCTCACCTTTTTTTTAAGGAGGTAGTTCGTTTACTTGGGTTACTGAAAACTATCACGTCTGATCGCGATGTCACATTTTTTGCGTGAATTATGGAGGCGTTTCCAGACGAAATTGCAATTCAGCAGCGCTTTGTGAATCCTCCTTCGTCATAAGATTAACAATGGATATTCTGTGAATCCTCCTTTCTACTTGGAACATGTCTACCACCTTTAATGTAGCTGATTTAACCCCATATCACGCCCCTGATGATGCACCGGTTCAAGTCAAAGCGTTTGAGGACGAGCCTTAATCTTCTTACGTCAGGAACTACAATGGAAGTCATGTAAGTTGTAATGGTAAGAAATTTGGAGGCCTTCATCAAGGCGAAGATGGTAGGTTCAAGACAAACGTAGAATCAACCATTTAGAAGTCGGAAAAAAAACATGATGCCACCTAAAACGATATCATCATATGTTAAATTCCTACCTAATTCGACCCCTTTTTGTTTTCGTTGGATAGCTGTTAGGGTGGCTTGTTGCTGCACCGTTCATCATGGCGGTCCTCTACGTAGTATTCCTGCCTGTCTTTACATGTTTGGTACGCAAATTCAACACCGTACTACCTTTGAGTACCAAGAGTCCCACTGTGTTCTATCCCAGAAGTCAAGCTAAAGATGCACAGGGATCTATGATCAAGTGTATAGCACTGTACTTGTGTATACTACTCTGTATTGTACTATTGTATATTTACAATATAGGATCATGGGGTGTGTGACATCAAATACTTTTTCATGTACTTGTAAATAAGATATATATATATATATATATATATATATATATATATATATATATATAGATGTGTGTGTGTGTGATAGGCAGTACTACAATTACAATTACATGGTTTGATACATTGTGCAGAAAACTTAACTGTAAAATCATGCATGACTGCTGAAACGTACATTAGAATAAGAGTCACCAGAGTTATATATCAAACTTTTATCACCGAGTAAGAGTCGAATTATGTGACCATCGTCTAGACCGAACTTCGAATTAGTTGAATCAATTAATCTCAAACACCATACATCGTCCAGCTGACATGTTTTATATATAGACCATTTAGTTATAAGCAGGCGGAACCTTGTGACAGATTCAAAAACCAGATCACATCACAACACAAGAGCTAGCACCTAATCGGTTCACGTAGACACGCTGTTCATTAACCAAACTTTTTATGCACATTATCAACCTTTTTTTTTTTTTTTTTGTTTTTGTTTTTGTTAACAAACAGAACTAAAAGCACAAGTTGTACAAATATAAAGTATAGAGAGAGGCCTGCAATACTTTAACATTGACACTACTTAACTACAAGACTGCCTATGAATCACTTGACTCACAGTCTCACACTCCAAGGAGAGATCATTGGAACTGGAAAGCTTTGAAAAAGGTTCTAACATATATATATATATATATGTATATATATCAATCAAAGGAAACATCTTATGAAAGAAAGCCAATACGTCATTCCGGAGAGATAGAAATACCGAATACGCGCTCATACAATAATTAAAATAATAGGAAAAGGTCGTAAAGGACCATTTTACATCTTATTTGTGTAAAAAGAACAACAAAAAAATACAATGGTTGTAAAGGACAAAAAGTAATGTCAATCCAAATATACTCTTAATGTTTTATTTTCTAATATTTTACTCCTTCATTCGAAAATTCTGATATTTATTCTCATAAATGAGATAAATTTTTTGTCTGTTACCGCATATCAGATTTTGTCCTCATTTCATGCCATTATCAATCCCACTTATTTAGCTGTTCATCTGAAAAATGGAAGAACAGATTACCCATATTCAGTTATGCCAACAAACCATGATAGTAGTCGAATAAATCCAGAGACAATCTGATTTTGCAGCGGCAAAAACCAACCACAATCTGAATTTTCCAGTCATTATCTCCAGTACATTTGCGGGATTTTTGCAGAATTTTATTCAGACAAGGTATTCATCCTTTACGGTATGTATGATAAATCATACATGGAATGGAAATCTTTACAATCATCAATTGTAATTCATTTACAAGTTGCTTTTTTTTCTAAGAATTTTATTTTTGGCTGTGTCGTCATTTTGGTTTCGTGAATTGTGCATAATCAGATTGGAAAACCTACACCAATTGTTCAGAATAATGTAGTAACAGTGAAAAAGAATGTAGTAACATTTCAGGTAAATGGAGTAATAGAATTCCACTCTGCAGAGTGAATCCCCGAATTGTAGTGACAATCCGTTTTTGCGATCATGTTATTTGTTTCGGTCTTTTTCGAATGTTTGCATTTGTTTTTGACATGGTTACTGATGAAATTGGTAATCTTGTTTATATACATTCATTTTTGTGTGTTTAATTGAGTTTGGATCTGTGAATTGTTCATAAGCAGATTGGTAAACCTGTAGTTTTTTTTTCCGATTTTGCTGCATTTTTCCTGTTATTTTTGAATCAATTGTCTACGAGCATCTACTGACCCAAGGTAATTATCTTTATTGGCATGTATGAACAATTGTTGTTGTCATGGATCATTTCAGTTTATTTTTTCTGTCCTATTTCATCATTTGGAATCTTATGTTATCCTTTAGGACCAACACCCGTAGTTACCCACAAATATTTACACTATGTTAAACCTTTGTGAATTGTTACTACTTATGTATGGATTGTTAGTACAATATATGGACTGCTACTACACTATTTTGCACTGTACCTACACTATTTTGCATTGTTTCGACCTGGTGATGAACTAGAGCTACTTGTTTTTGTAATGTTACTACATTTTTCGGAATTGGAACTACATTATTTTGTACTATTTATACTTGAACCTGTCTTCCATGCTTAACCAATGGCAAGTTCTGCATGTGCTTGATGAGAAACACAAGTTAGTTCGCGATTTTCTCCCATTTTTTTTCACAAATGTGCACGATCTTAAGGTCCTCAAATCCCCTATTGGGTTCCCCCTTCCCAATTAGGGTTTAGTTTGGTTCCAAAAACACCTAAATTTTTTTCTGAATTTTTGGATTCATTATTTACATGTTTATAGATGAATTTGTCAATTTGATTCATAGGTGTTTGTGTTGCAGTGATGTTGCTGCTTATGTGTTCATTCAAGGAGGAGACATGTGTTCTTAGAGTAAATTCTGAAGATTCTTTACGTTCAATTCATGACAAAATAATATTTTCTTCCTGAATGTTCGATCACTTTGTTTTTTTTTTTAACAATGGACTATTGCTTTGTGTATTTGTTGTTACAGGACGTAGTAAACGGAATGTATTAAGCGGTGCGCAACATTTATGATATGTTAATTTGCTTCAGTGTTCATATTTTATCCCTTTTGTCATTCTGCCTTTTTATTTTACAGTAATCCTCTTGCGTTTTCTTTGGTTATAGGTCGTAAAGGACAGGTTTTAATTTAGAATGGTTGAAAATGACAAACATGTAGTAACACGTGTAGTAACACAACATAAAAAAGTAGTAACACATGTAGTGACTGAACTTCTCAATCATTGAAGTTTAAAACATGTCCTTACTACTCACTGCATATGATTACTTTCTGAATTAACAATTTCGAAGCCATGTAATACATATCAAATGCTGGCATTTTCAAAGGTACGGTTGTTCGTCTAGTTATGACATGGAACAATGAATCGCCATTGTCAATTACAATGTAGAGTGTCACTTCTTTATGTGTTCCGACGCTAAAAGGAAATGGCATTTTGTTGACAATATCATTCGTCCTTACTACCTCGTATCTTCGAACTCATAACCCGTAATTGTGTAATTGTACATACTCCAAATCATATGTCAATAACATTCATATGTGTTGGAATAATGGGGTTACTACATGTACAACAAACACAACAAATCAATATGTAATTTAAACCAATAAAATTTAGGTTTTTAAATTATTTGAAGACAAATCAAATTTTGAAGTAGTCGTAGTCTTAACAGAAGAACCACGATCTAAATTATTCATGAATCATGGGCCATAATTGCCTCATTCAGTTCTTAGAAAAAGTTGCAACAAATGTCATTACTTTATTCTAGAATAATTAAACACTTTTAAAACGAAGAGGGCAAGGTGTCTAGCATGATTGACGTCACAACCATCCCTTTTAGCCTCTGCAATTCTTCATCTGTCCATTTTTGAGGTATGCTTTTTCCTTGTGATAACTTCAGTAGGTAGTGAATCGGATAAAATGCACAATCAGTCCTGCAATGCGTACAATTCATGTATTACGACGGTGTACCTTGAATTGAAATGTGTATAAAATATATGCATTGAAGTAAGTACGACAATGTGTACTTACGACTCTTCATGTTGTAGTGGCGATTCTTCACTTTCACTATTCCAACACGTTCCCGCACGTTCTTTAGTTGCTTCTTCTCTCCACATGCATACATGCAATGTAAAACATACTTTTCCTAACAAGGGACAACATGAGGCAAATATCAATATGCTGATGTGACATGCAAATACGGGTGCTTAATTAAATACATTTATGTAACATGGTTTTGTCCAACATTTGTTGTAGTGACTTAGTTTGTGATTGCAAGAACATGTTCCTACATTTTCTGGGCAAATAAGTTTCTTTCAAATCTATTTTGTATTCCATTTTCCAACTCTCTGTAAGTGCATGTTGCTACATTATATATGTTGCTAATATGGAGTAACAGTGTTACTTCAGTTTTATAAGTTTTGGTTAACAAAGACAAACAAGGTTTGAACCATATAAACTGAATTGGAAACAGGTACATTTATAGTCATAGTGAATGTACTTACAATGCCTTGTCGTACCTATTTATCAATTCGTCTAGCATATCATTGCTTCTTTTCCCCAACACAATCTTTCCCTCATCCAAAGCCCTGAGAAATACACTGAATGGCGTTCTCCGCGTGACAATTCGATGCTTCTCTGTTATAGACTTTGAAATGGAATTGTATAAGTTGTATAAAGACATCAACATGCACCGGTATTGATCTTTACTCCTGGTTCACATACCTCAATCGTTAACAACTCATGATATGCAGTTACATTTTATAGAAAGTAAACACAGATACACACAATTGCAATGTAAACAAAGTGTGCTAACAACCAGCATGTTTCAACATCGATCCAGTCACATGTAAGATGTAGGTGTACTTTGTCAACGAAATAATATTAGTCACATTCCAGAAAATATAGTAACTGTTCAACACAATATAGTTACACTTGCTGAAGTTGTATGAACCATAAAAAAGGGGTAGCCCGAGGTCATGACAATGTACTAACAATGCAAAAAAACCTAGTAACAGTTTACAAATATGTAGTAACAATACACAACATTGTATTGACAGTCCCACCATTGCATTGTCAAACCACATAAATGTAGACACAAAAGTGAAAAAATGTGTAACATGTGCAAAAGATTGTAGCAACTATTCTTCCCTAACACCACCCTATTTGTGTTCTAACATGTGATTCTAATCCCACACATGCAGAACTTTCCATTGGTTAAGCTTACAAAACAGGTTGAAGTATTTAAAGTTCAAAATAATGTAGTTACAATTCCAAAATATGTAGTAACATTACAAATTATGTTGTAACTTAACTTAGAAACGTAATATATGTTAAAAAAATTTCATCTGCAAAGGTCGAAAACAGATGAAATGAAAAACTGAGAAGATAAGGAACATGCATCGATCCAAACCTACACCAGACATTACATCCTTGTAGTGAACTTAATTAGGAAACACATAAAACATTAAATTTTGACTATCATTTTATTACACAAAACAGAAAGAGAAACAAAGACGGATGATAGTCATAAACCAAAACAAAGGAAACTTGCACCAAAGCCAACACCTTTAACGAAATTACCCACGGTATCCAGTATGAATTTCAAATTGGTTCAGATGGATGCAAAGCCAACTACCCAATTCATTTGTAAGTAAATCTAATCCAATGCAAAATAGTTTCACATTCTTCAGAACACATATTTATCATAATCGGAATTGGATTGAAATTGAAACCCTAATTCATTCAACAATCGATCCGCACAATTCAATTACTTTAACAGGCAAACACAAATTCAATACTGAAAGAATTACAAGCATAATTGCCACTTACTCGGTGTTGCTTCTTTTCCGTTTGCCTCTTGCCATTGCTTCCCGTCAATCGTCCTCTTCGTCGCCGGAAAAATGCGTTCTTTCGTTACACCCGGAACTAAAGAACAGAGTGGCGATGGTTTGAGTGTATGGACTCTTTTTTCTCTGTTCAAAATTATCCGTCTGAAACGAATTAACAGATCCTTGATTCATTTGCCGAGATTTCCGCCGTCAGTTAATTCTAGAAAGGATTTCCGCCAAAAAAATCAGTGCATTAAACAACCCGATTCCTAGGTGAGATAAAAACAAAATATATCTTCTATTATCATTAAGGGTGTTTTTGTACAACACTATTTAATTTGTCCTTCTCAACCAAATTTTATTTTTTTTGTCCTATTTCATCATTTGTGGTCTTATTTTGTCCTTTAGACCCACCACCCCGATTTTTTTTTTTGAAGGGTACTTTTAGGAAATTGTTAACGTTTTCTACCCTCAATTTATGATTTACGATGACATCATACTTTGGGTAAGATTTTTTTTTTTTTGAGGGGACTTTGGGTAAGATTTGATTTTATAAACATCGAGATAAAAGTCATTTAACTTATGCAAGGTCGAAACTATGTTGAATCTCCCATATCACTACACTTTGGGTAAAATTCGATTTTACATAGGCATTTAAGATCTGCAAAGTTAAATATTGATTGAATATCAATTTTAATGCCCTGAAAGTAATTTCGACGTGGTATCAATAACAATTGTATTTTAATGATCCATTTTTTTTACTTAAGTGTTTACAGGTTTAATTCTAGTATTGGATCATCGTGTCAATTTCACAAATCAAACATTTTATAAATAGGGTAAAATATATTGAAAAATCGGTACCTTTTTAGTTCACTTATTGTCTTAATTTGGGTTATAATGACAATGTTTTCCTCGCGTTTTCAATGTAAGTTATTACATTTTTCTCTCTTTTGGGGAACGCATGTTGTCCCGGCTACAATAGTTTCGTCTAATAGTCACATCTGATACCAGATGTAACGCCTCAAAACTCGTTTAGCGGTGCTATACGAGACATAAAGTATCCAATAACTATTTAAGTCGGTCATTCTCGTTAGACCTAAAATTCTAATTTCGCTATGAATTGTATATTTGAACTTTTCAGTAGAATCTCAAATCATAATTGTAATTTTGCTATGAATTGTATATTTGAACTTTTCAGTAGAATCTCAAATCATAATTGTAATTTTGCTATGAATCGTATATTTGAACTTTTCAGTGGAATCTCATACAATACTTAGTGAAATTCATGATGTATACATCCTATATAACATTTAAAACGAACATGGCCGAGTTCATATCTAAAAGTGTGTGTGTATATCCAAACCGCACTCAAAGGCAGGGCATTTCCCATTTTTATAGGAACGTCCAAGTCGAAATATGGCTTTAAAATTAAGTTCCGAGTTAGTGGATGCTGCAAAAGGATAATGTTAACGTCCAACATTATAAGGCTACATAATTTCTATCTATTAAGTAAAAAAGTAAAAATAGTTACGACTACAAGACAGTAGGATGATGTTGTACGTAGAGATATATTATGAATAAAAGGCACAATCGCACACACATAAAATGTAAAGTTTCAATTCTACTAATAAAAGGGCTAAAGATTGGCCATTGATTACTTAGAAGCCGGGCACTTAACAAGTTTCTAAGTTGTAGTACTATTATATGAATCCGGTGGTAAGCGGATTAAATATTACTACTGATCTAAATACTAAAAACCAAAGCCGGAAATGAAAATAAAAAGCCGACTTAAAAAAGACATCCCAAATCACATCGTGTCTCTCGTCACTCCAATGCCACAACCACAACGACGACGACGACGAAGAAGAAGAAGAAGAGTTAAGGGTTTAGGGTTCACGGATAACTACTTCAACATGTGCTGGTATTGATCCTGATTCTTTGAGATCTTTCAACTGCTTCAATGCCAAACTTCTAGCTTTCTCTCCACTCTTCTTCATCTCTGTGTGGTTAGACTTGTAAACCTGTCTACGATAGGGATCAATGATAATTTTCTCAAGACAAACGGCGTTCTCCACTATATGACTGATCAGTTCAACATTGCTAACACGACCATAATAGCCCGAAAACTCAAAAACCTTGAGGCTGTGGTTTTTTGGGGACGACCTGTTTCTTTCAACCTCAATGATGGCTCTATTATCAAGACCAAACGAAAGCAACTGCATATTGCAAACGTCGTTTATCAACATCACAATATCTCATTAATTAAGCAACAATTAGACATTAATTACAAGAAAAAAAAACAAATCCATACATTGGCATTTTTTTTCATTTTTGTTATTTTTCATCGACACCGAAACATACATAGGAAAGACTCTTCAGTGTTGATGGTCTTAAGAAGCTAAATATATTAAGTTAGCCTTGACATTTTACAAAAACGAGTCTTTCTTGGAGCACACCTCTTCTTCAATTGCCTATAGCCTAACAAACAGATATAAAGCATAGGATATGACGGAGCCACGCTGTGTGGTGCTCTAAAAGTAAGAAAAAAATTAGAATACAAACATCAAGGAATCTAGGAAATCTCCTAAACAAGGTTAAAAAAAAAACTAAAGAATATGCATGCAAACCTTATTATGGCTGATCATACAAATTAACAGCTATACAATCGACAAAATCAATCATTAATCACTCCAGTTAACTCCTAAAGATAACAAGAATAAGAGCACCTAATCTCCCAAGTTTTTATATTTATATAAATTGGAATAAGAAAGATTCCTCAACAGGCGCAAACCAAGTCATTGCATAGAGCCATTATATGATAATACATGACGAGCTATGTAGATGTGATCATGCCACTCCAAGATGTTCACTTCTCCTCCCTCACTCCGAGAAGGAAGGATTATAAGGTTTTATGATTCTTCTGATTTATTCTTCACACACACACACACACACAACAAGATTCTGTGTATTTTTACTGGTCGTTAATACAGCTTTTTTAATCAGGGAAACCAAAAAAAAAAACTCAGGTTACCTAATACAAGAGATTTAAAACTGTTTAGTCCTCATTTCTAGAAGTTTGAGCTTCATCCTCATACAATCATACATTTTCTCAAAAGAATAAAGCAAGAAAGGAAAATTAACAGAAAAGAAGCAAAATGAAGCATGCAACATAACAACTGTACTAATGTACAAAAAGTAATGTAAACGACAAATAACGCATATCAAGCGGGAGGGAGGCAAATGAAACACAAAAGACATAAAAGGTAGTGCGTACCCCCACTGTAAATTCCTCGAGGCAAGGGCATGAATTTATGATTGAAATTAAGATAATCAAACTTTCATCACCAAATGTTATGACTTCGATGGCCAATCGCTTGAGTTTGGTCAGTCGATCAAGATTAGACAGCTCAATTATATCCTGTGTGAAAGAGGGAAAATAACACACACAAAAAAAAGATGGGTTAGTCTATAGCTAGAATCAGTGCAATGGGACTCTGTCAATGTGCAAATGGACAGATTAAAGTTTGTCTACTTGTACACATAGCATGTTATCTTCGGTCCGATCCATTACAACCATTTTATAATACACTCACCCAACAAGGACCACTATCAAGACACGATACCTTAAATTCCATTCCCTGTAATGCGAGAGCCTCAAGTTGAGAGTAGCATGAAGTAGCTTCAGAAAAAGAATGGCTTAGACTCAATCCAAACTTCTTTGATATGGACAACTCGACAAGCATCGGAAGGTCTGTAAGAGTTAAATCTCCAACTGATAATATCTCCAGTGAGACCAGGTTGAAGTTGGATATACTGAGAACTTCCAAATCGAAGCAGCACTTGATCTTGAGATACTTCAATGCCAAAGTAGGACCTGAAATTTCTAGATTGACCAACTTACCAGTGTCCTCCACCTCAAGTCGTTCGAGAAATGGACAATGTAAAAGAAACAAGTTAACAGTTTCGCCAGTTACATCTACACTTTTCAACGACAAGTGTTTGAGGCACTCGAGGTCAAACTGGCCACCATTCAAATTAGCTTTCCCACAACTAAATTTGAGAAGCTGATCGGGAAAAACATAGTTAATTTCTGAACGTTTCGGTGAATCGCCACGGCGTAATAAATTCAGTTCCAGACGCTGAACTTTCCTTGATAATGCAAATACCAACCAATTGTCAATGTCTTTCTGATAGTGATTATCAAGGTCACAAACGATTTCAAATGTCGACAAATATTGACCCTTGTGCCGTTGCAAGACACGGTTGACCCACGTGACATAATATAGGCATTCTTCAGAACTTATAAATGTCGCTTTCGGATCTGGTGAGCGGAAAGTAAGTACCGGCGTGTCTAGCCACAAGTTAAGCCATCGATGTGAAAGAAGGCTTGCCATTGCTACTTCCTTAAACGTTAAGAACGAAAGAATGACAAAAAGAATCTCATCCGGTAAAGAACTTAGACGATCATAGGCAATGTGCGGCTCAGATGAACACTGTTTCCAGAAAATATGTGTTATGGGAACATAAAGTAAAAATAAGATGAACTTGTCAGCAATCATATAGTTTAAAGGACAGCAAACACATAAAAAGGACTCAAATCACTCATTCCCTTCAACTTCAGATTAGCAGCATGAAACTTGCAATTTAACAGGTGCAGATAGAGTAAAAAAGAACTAGTACTAGCAATTCGGCATCAGGGAACACAAATTAGAAACTAGAAAGCAGAGGAAAAAATCAAATGCTTTGAGTAATTTAGAAGTAAGGGTTTAAGCTGATAACGAAAACAAAGACGCATAGTTGCAGAAATTACCGTTTTAAGCTGAGAACTTGAGCAAAGATCCAAACTCTTTCCTGTTTGCTTTAAAGGTAGGCAAAGCCCCAAATTCTTCCCCATGAAATTCGAAATTTCGCTAACCTTACACCCGAGAATGCTGGCTTGTAGCCTTGTACCTTTCCCTAGAATGCTGTTACAACCGGAGCAATCTGCGGAGTATATATAAATTTAAAAAAGGAAAGGAAAACAAAAAATGAAGCAGCAGAAAGGGGTGAACAACAAAACCGAAAACCAAATCAACCGACCGAACCAAACCGGTCCAAACGGAAAATACGTAAACCATGATTTACCAAATCAACCGACCGAACCAAACCGGTCCAAACGGAAAATACGTAAACCATGATTTTTTTTTTTGGTTTTTGTATTGTAAAAACTAAACCGTGAAAAACAATGTAATTTTGGTTTTCTATGATAAAAACTGGATATATATATATATATATATATATATATGTGTGTGTGTGTTTATGAATATCGACACTATTAATTAAGGAGACCTTTATTTGCACCACACCAATTCACTCGCGTACCACACTACTTGTGCACCACAGTAAAACCGACTTTTCGTGAGTACATTGTGAGAACTGATCATCCCAATGAACCGACTTTTCGTCGGTCCCCCTCAATTATCACTATATTAAAATAACTAATATCTCAGTCTATGATATGTTATACTTCAATCAACTACCTCACACACGTGGTTTAATGGCCATCCTAATAGGACCTATGATAAGATGAAATAAAAGCAGTTTACATGGTTTACATGATCATATGAATTGGAAAATATGATAATATAATGTTGCGTGTACACACTATATATATATATATATATATATATATATATATATATATATATATATATATATATATATAGAGAGAGAGAGAGAGAGAGAGAGAGAGAGAGAGAGATTAGGATTCGTAGATGGAGAATGAGAATCTTGTATGATTGTTGTATGAATGAAGACATGAATTCGCTGAACCATGATGATTCTCTTTCAGTGAAATATTTGTAAAAAAAAAAAGAGGACTAAAAACCGGAAAAAAACCGTAACCAAGTCGAACCAAACCGGACCGAATAAAATGGCTTTACCTAGCCATGGTTCGATTTTGGTTTGTAAATTTTGAAACCGTAAAAAATAATTTGGTTTTAAAAGTGGTTAAAAACCGGAAAACCGGACCATGCGCACCTCTAGCAGCAGAATATATATACTACTATTTGCCAAAATTATGGGGGAAATTGGCAAATCAGACTCAGTCAGACCCCCACTTGTGAAAAAAAGTTTACTTTTTCAAAAATACGTTTTTAGGTAATATGATAATAATATTATCGTAAAACTTCTTCTTACGGCAATAATATTGCCGTAAAATCTGTTTAACTCCATTATTATTGTCTAAACAAGTATTTAAACGCCAATATTTTTTACGACAATATTATTAATTTATTATCGTATTACCTAAAAACGAGTTCTCAAAAAGCGAACTTTTTTTACAAGTGAAAGGGTTACCGAACCTGATTTTTCAATTTCCCCAAATTATGGGATTGTGTAATAGTACTATTTTACAAAATGTAGATAAATGTGAAATAAGTTTTAAAGAATCTTGATGAATGTAATAGATGTAAACTGTACTTTTTATCTCTTAAATTTGAACAATGAAAATTTTAAAATAAAGTTTCTAAAGCATTTACAGTAAACGTTGATAGTAATTTTTTTTAGAGGAGTAACAAATTATCACGACAAAGTTACACAAGCATTTACGGTATCTACTGCGATTGTTCTTAGAACGGTGATAGTATTTTTTTTAAAGGAGTAACAAATTATCACGACAAAGTTACACAATATAATTTTATATTATTTATCATTGTATAAGATCTATTGATTGATATCATGTATTGATTAATCGATTGATATAAGTTTCATCAGAGGATCAATAGTGTAGAAATATATTATGTCATTTTATAATGATAATTTTGACGTGAAACTAACATTTTTCAAAGTAATAAGGGGATTTAGTGGTAGAAGATTTAGGTTTTGTATTCGAGTAATGATAGAAGCACAACTAAATTGACACAACATAATCTCTCATATTTGATTTTAATGAATCTCTTATCTTTTGAGGTGAGTAGTGATAATGCCACAACAAAGTTTCACAACACACTTTTGGACCATTCATTATTATGTGTGACATATTAATTCAAATGGGTTCTAAAAAAATCAATGGTGAAAAAAAGTTGTTGTGCACATTTGTTATGAAATAATCATTTCTCTTTTGAGGTAGACTCATCAAGATCGATGATGAGAGATTACATTGTGGCACCCATTGTATCAATATGATTGTGTCTCTCTATCATTGCTCTTTGTATTTTTTTTTTTTTTTTTGAGAAGAGCTCTTTGTATTTCGAGTAGTTCATTTTAATATGCATTTGTAACAAAACATTATGGGAACGACTTATCCTCCCTCGGGAGCCCGAGAAATTCTTGTGTAGTATATCCACATGCATCTAATTGACCGGTAAACAAATCTGGATCACATAGTTTGAATTCCGTTTAAAAATAAAATGTATACAGTTTGCCACATGGGTGCACTCCACATATGACGAGTGCACCCAATAACTTTCCCTCCCTCGGGTGTTTTTGTTTAGCCGGGGACCGTTCAGAGTTGGATTTTATTTATTTTCCAATTTCAGTTATGCGATTTTTCTAATATTCCATTTGGCTGATTCCTTCAAATTCTAAGTTGGTATCTTTTCACCCTAAAAAAATTACTCCCTCCGTTCCAAAATATTTGAGGCAGTTGCCAAAAACATGTTTATTGAGAAAGTGGTTTAATGTTATGACTCTTCGGATGCAATGACTAAAAAATCCTTATGATATAATTAATGCAGTCTTCTTTTTAACTTATACCATAGTATTAAATAAGGGTAAAGTTGGAAAATTAGCAATAAATGCTACTTTGGAAAATGTCCTGCCTCATTTATTTTGGAACAAAACTTTTTGGCAATTGCCTCAATTATTTTGAAACGGAGAGAGTATTACGTTAACCTAGTAGCGTATCTCAAGTGGTAAACGACTTGAGAATTATTAGGAAGATCACAAATTCCCTCTAATGTGTCATTTTTTTAGGAGTAACGTGTCATGTTAAAGTGTTTTGAGTCAGCATTTACCCCTCGGTAAGAGTCATGTTATGTAGACATGATCTAGACTGAACACGGTAATTTGTCAGACCAGTTGGTTACGTAACATTCTTTTAGAGAGATAAAGGCTTGTTAGTCCGGTGGACATATTAATAGTTGTCTTTCCGGTTAGTTATTTTGGTTTGATTTTGTTATTTCCTAAAACCGCGTCTGAACCACTGAGGTAAGTCTCATCGACACCCTTCATCTCTCGGCTAATCATCTCATTTCTCTCCCTAAATTACAATCCAAACAACCAAAATTAAATCCCCTCAAATCCTATCCTTTCCTTCCCTCCCAAATCCTTCGTTCTAAACAGGGGCTAAGGGGATTGTTTGTACGTAGTATATAACATTTTATTTACAAACGAAAATGGTCGAGTTCACCTCCAAAAATGTGTGTGTGCGTGTGTATATATATATATATATATATATATATATATATATATATATATATATATATATATATAATGTTAACGTCCAACATTATAACACTAGATAATTTCTATTAAGAAAAAAAGTAACAATGCATAGACTACAAGACAGTAGGATGATGTTGTAAGTAAATATTATGAAGAAAAGAAAAGGCACGCGCGTACTGACGCATAAAGTGTTGAGTTTCAATTCTACTGTAACAAAAGGGCTAAAGATTGGCCATTGATTATGTTGAAGCCGGGAGTTTCTAAGTTGTACTATTATATCCATCCGGTAAGCGGATTAAATATTACTGATCTAAATAGTATAAACCAAAGCCGAAAATGAAATTAAACAAACATCCCAAATCACATTGTCTCGCCACTCCAGTGCCACAACGAAGAAGAGTCGAAGGGTTCACCGTTCACGCATAACTACTTGAACATGACTCCAATGCCTCAATGAAGAAGAATAAGAGTTAAGGGTTTAGGGTTCACGGATAACTACTTGAACATGTGCTGGTATAGATGCCAAACTTCTAGCTTTCTGTCCACTCTTCTTCATCTCTGTATAGTTAGACTTGTAAATTTGTCTCTGATAGGGATCAATGATAATTTTCTCAAGATATCCGGCGTTCGCCACCACATGACTGATCAGTTCAACGTCGCTAACACGACCAGAATAGCCAGAAAACTCAAAAACCTTGAGGCTTTGGTTTTTGGGGGACAAGCTGTTTCTGTCAACCTCAATGATGGCTCTATTACTGTGCTCTGGACCAAACCAAAGCAACTGCATATTGCAAACGTCGTTCATCAACATCACAACATCTCATTAATTAAGCAACAATTACTCATTAATTACGAGAGAAAACAAATGTCAAAAAATCTAGGAAATCTCCTAAACAAGGTAAAAAGAACTAAGAAATATGCAGACCTTACTACGGCGCCTGATCATACAATCGACAATAGCAATCATAAATCACTGCGGTTAACTCCTAAAGATAACAAGGATAAGAGCTCCGAGAAGGAAGGAATATAAGGTTTTATGATTCTTCTGATTTATTCTTCTCAAAAAAATAAAAAATGAAAAGATTACATTGATTTTTATCGGTCATTAATACAGTTTTTTTCATCAGAGACCTACTATAAGAGATTTAATACTGTTTAGTCGTCATTTCTAAAAGTTTGAGCTTCATCCTTTTACCATCATACATTTTCTCAAAAGAATGAAGCAAGAAAGGAAAATTAACAGAAAAAGAGGCAAAGTGAAGCATGCAACATAACAACTGTAATAATGCACAAAAAGTAACGTAAACGACAAATAACGCATATCATGCGGGAGGGAGGCAAATGAAACACAAAAGACATAAAAGGGAGTGCGTACCCCCAATGTAAATTCCTCGAGGCAAGGGCATGAATTTATGACTGAAATCAACATAGTCATACTTTCATCATCATATGTTATGACTTCGATGGCCAATCGCTTGAGTTTGGTCAGTCGATCAAGATTAGACAACTCAAATATATCCTGTGTGGAAGAGGGAAAGAAACACAAGAAAAAAGTTGGGTTAGTCTATAGCTAGAATCGTTGCAATGGGACTCTGTCAATGTGCAAATGGACAAATTAAAGTTTATCTACTTGTACACATAGCATGGTATCTTCGGTCCGATCGATTACACCCATTTTATAATACACTCAGCCAACAAGGACCACTATCAAGACACGATACCTCAAATTCCATTCCCTGTAATGCGAGAGCCTCAAGCTGAGAGTGGCATGAAGTAGCTTGAGAAAACGAATGGCTTAGACTCAATCCAAACTTCTTTGAAATGGACAACTCTTCAAGCATCGGAAGGTCTGTAAGAGTTAAATCTCCAACTGAAGATATGTCCAATGAGACCAGGTTGAAGTTGGAGATACTGAGAACTTCCAAATCGAAGCAACACTTGATCTCGAGATACTTCAATGCCAAATTAGGACCTGAAATTTCTAGATTGACCAACTTCCCAGTGTCTTCCACCTCAAGTCGTTCAAGAAATGGACAATGTAAAAGAAACATGTTAATAGTTTTGCAAGTTACATCTACACTTTTCAAACACAAGTGTTTGAGGCACTCGAGGTCAAAATGGTCACCATTCGAATTAGGTTTCCCACTATTAAATTTGAGAAGCTGATCGGGAAAAACATAGTTAAATTCGGAAAGCTTCGGCGAATCGCCATGATGTAATAAATTGAGTTCCAGATGCTGAACTTTACTTGATAATGCAAATACCAACGAATTGTCAATGTCATATTGATATTGATTATCAAGGTCACAGACGATTTCAAATTTAGTCAAATATTGACCCCTATGCCGTTGCAAGACACGGTTGACCCACATGGCATAATATAGGGATTCCTCAGAACTTATATATGTAGCTTTCGGATATGGTGAGCGGAAAGTAAGTACAGGAGTGTCCAGCCACAAGTTAAGCCATTGACGTGAAAGAAGGCTTGTCATTGCCACTTGCTTAAACGTTAAGGACGAAAGAATGACAAAAAGAATCTCATCCGGCAGAGAACTTATACGATCAACATTGGCAATGTGCCTCTCAGATGAACGCTGTTTCCAGAAAAGATGTGTTATGGTGAGAACTAGATTCGGCATCACTGAACACAAATTATTACAAACTAGAAAGCAGAGGAAACAATCAAAATAAATAAATACAAATGCTTTGAGTAGCTAAGCAGTAAGGATTTTAAGCCGAGAACGAGAACGAGAACAAAGACCCATAGTTGCAGAAATTACCGTTTTAAGCTGAGAACTTGAGCAAAGCTCCAAACTTTTTCCTATTTGTTTTAGAGGTAGGCAAAGACCCAAATTGTTCCCCATGAAATTCCAAATTTCGCTAACCTTATTCCCTAGAATGCTGGCTTGTGCCTTTCCGTAGAGTGCTGTTACAACCGGGGCAATCTGCAGAGTATATAAATTTAAAAGGAAAAAAAATAAAAAAAAATGAAGCAGCAGAATATATTTTAGCCCAAATTATGGGATTCTGTAATAATATTACGCTCCGTAGTGGAAATTTGGACTGTGCCATATTTATTTTTTCCAAAACTGCTCACTTGCATTTGTAAATCGGTTGTAAAAAATAAATAAATAAATACTACATTTTTTTGTTATTTCAGAATCTATATTTTAAGATGAAATATTTTTCTAAACGGTGGAAAATGTTATTGTGGCACTTTAATATGCATATTTGTTGTGGAATAATCGTTTCTTTTTCTGATACTACAGTCCATTATTTTTTGTGTTTTGTTTTTGTCTTTTTATCTTTCCGTAAAGTCCAATTTTTTTGTAAAAACCTTTGAACTTGTTTTATAAAGTTATCCCATATATTTTATTTTATTTAGTAAATGTTTTTGAACATCTTTTATTAAGCTATCTTAAATATTTCATTATTATATACTATTTCAACCGTTATTTATTTTAAACTTTATTTAGTAAACGTTTTATTATATTTACTATTTAGGTTAATTTTGGTAAGTAGGGGGGTTGTGTAAAGTGAACAGGCTATATTCGTTACTATAATTTTTTTGTGTGGTAAATACCATATCTTCATTAAACATTATGCAGAAAATATATACAACACACGCTTCGAAAACATATGTTCACGCCTATATAACCCAAAAAAATACGATGCAAGTATAGTAACTCTTAATTCTTCCAAGCTAATTCAATTCCCTAGCCTACGAACTGCATGGGGAATGAACACTTCCATTGGGGGGGCGTTGTTCTTCCGTATGATGCACTCTCTGATTCCGCCAATACCAAGCGCCCATCATGATCTCACGAAAGGTGAACCTCCATAGCGTAATATCGTCTTCTCCGCGCATATCCTGGCTCAGACATGTATCTATCCATTCCCGGTGGTCCATAATATCAAAAAAGTGGCGGTGGTATGTAGGAGCCACTACCTTTTTCCAAACGCTATAAACCCATCCACAGTCGCGACAAAGCGTGCAAAAGAGTCTCTGGATGACTCTGGCAAGTCATGCAATTGTCATCGTCCAGAATGTGTCTGTGTGTAAGCATATCTGCCGTGGGCAAAGCCTCTCGACGGAAGAGCCATAACAACATATTACCTCTTTGCGGCCGGTTAATTGCCCAAATCGCTCTCCACTTCTTCTCCTCCTCCTTTGATCCTACCTCAGTCAATTGTGCAAAATATGTGCTTGAGACGGTAAATCTTTTCGAAGCCGTAGCAAGCCATTCAATCCCCCCATCCACCGTAACATTAAAAACCTCCCTCAAGCAATTCGCAGCTGCGCAAATATTCCTCCAGAGTAGGGAGCACGCCGATTTAGGCTTATCGAGGGGGCTTCCATACTTAGTTTTGAGCACCTGTACCCATAAGATATCTTTGTTCACCAAAATTTGCCATGCAACCTTGGCCAGAAGGACGATACTCATATTACGTAACTGCCTGATTCCGAGTCCGCCCATGTTCTTCGGCAAACAAATATCCCGCCACGCTACATAATGCTTTCCCGTCTTTTTTTCATCCCCTGCCCACAGAAAAGCACTTGTTACTCTTTCCATTTTCTCAATCACAGAGTTAGGGATTCGGGCCGTTTGCATGAAATAGTACGAAACTGTCATCAAGGCCGATTGGACAAGGATATTCGTTACTATAATTTCATATCTTTTCGAAAGCTATATTTTACTTTTTCTTCTTTGTATATTCACGGATTTTTTTCGGAACATTCGTTTTACTTAAAATTTCGCCCCCCTTAATAACAATCCTGGTTCCGCCCTTGAGTTCACTCATCCGGTTGAAGCGCTTGAGTTGATAGCTATCTCTCGGGTCTTCAATATGCTTCTCTTTTGGAGTACCAATCGATTATTTTAGAAAGTGATTATGTCTTGTGTGTGCAACGTGTTCAAAATTCTAGGAACGCCTAATCCTCCCTCGGGTGTTTAGCCAGGGACTATTCATAGTTGGCGTCTTCTTTTCATTTATATTCGCTTTATTTTGATAAGCGTAATGGCAATATCCGAGGTCACCTGCTGGCTTAGGCTAGGTTAGCTATTAGGGGTGTGTGATTGGGGAGTTGATCCCCGAGCGAATGTTTTTCTAGCTTGTAATTTGGATTCAATGCATTAATAAAGGTTTGTGCCCAAAAAAATGATGATTTTGATCGAAAATCGAATTTCAAAAAAGCATTTTTTAGAAGATGAATAGTCCTCTTAGTTGTCGAGAAGGTTGCCCGAAAACAGTATATAAGCGTACCGGTCAAATGAAAGTGTTTGTGGGAGGAGGTAACAATTCGAATTTTGCAGCGTTTTCTTTCACCTAATAATAAGTGTTCATATCATTTATAGTTTACCCTTTTTACCCCGAAAAATGAGTTGGATTGTTTTTTAAGCATGACTAGGCCGAATATGTAATTAGTCGGACCAGTTGGTCCTGTAACACTTTTTAGAGTGATAAATGGCTTCTTAGTCAAGTGGACATATTTATACTTGTCTTTCCGGTTAATTTTTTGGTTCGATTTTGTTATCTGGTCTTAACCATTAAGGTAAGGCTCATTGACAGTCTTCATCTCTCGGCTAATCATCTCATTTCTCTCCCTCAATCACAATCCAAACAACCAAAATTAAATCCCCTCAAATCCTATCCTTTCTTTCCCTCCCAAATCCTTCGTTCCAAATAGCGGCTAAGGGATTGTTTGGACCGTCATCTATCCGTCAAGTAAGAATTAATAATATAAAGATCTAATTACTGAAAACCAAACCCGAAAATGAAATAAATACCACAAATCACATCATCTCGTCACTCCAATGCCACAACGAAGAAGAAAAGTTAAGGGTTTAGGGTTCAGGGATAACTACTTAAACATGTGGTGGTATAGATCCAGATTTTCTAGATCTTTCAAGTGCTTCAATGCCAAACTTCTAGCTTTCTGCCCACTTTTCTTCATCTTTGTAGAGTTACACTTGAACAGCCATCTATCATAGGGATCGATGATAATTATCTCAAGACAAATGGCATTCTCCGCTACATGATTGATCAGTTCAACGTCGCTAACACGACCATAATAACCCTTAAACTCAAAAACCTTAAGGCTTTGGCTTTTTGGGGACGAGTTGTTTCTTTCAACCTCAATGATGGCTCTATTACTCCGCTCTCAACATGACACCAAATCAACTGCAATTCGCAAACATCGTTTATCAACATCTCATTAAGCAACAATTAGTCATTAATTACAAGAAAATACAAATGCCAAGAAATCCCCTTTCCTTTTAAAGACAAGGGCGCAGGTTATAAGAGCTTTAATACTGTTAATTTCTAAAAGTTTGAGAATTAACAGAAAAGAGGCAAAATGAAGTATGCAACATATAACAACTAGTATAATAATGCACACAAAGTAATGTAAACGACAAATAACGCATATCAAGCGGGAGGGAGGCAAGTGAAACATAAAAGACATAAAAGGGAGTGTACCACCGGTGTCTCCAATGGTATCACTTCAAACATCACTCCAAACACATCGTTTTTCGTTCCAGTTACACTTTTTTAACACTTTATAAATCAATCTACTCCAACAATCATCCTCCATACGATCCTCTTAAAATATTTTCCCCCTTCATCTTATTTGATTTAACATACAAAAATTTACAATTAACATATGATACTTTTTTACTCTATTTTTTATTTCTATTTTCGTTTTCATCATGTTCAGGTATTCAGATGAATGGTTGAAAATATTTTTGCTGGCTATAACAAATATTTAAGAAAAAATGGATGTTCTTCTGTTTTTTTTTTTTTTTTCCAGCAAAGATTCATATACGGAATACATTTTATTTTATTATTATTATTTCTGTTGTTGTTGAAGAACTGCTCCGGTCCTCCGATCATTTCAACTTGCTGCGCTTTGCAATTGGTTTTTTTTTTATTTAAATAAATCATAAAGGACTTTCTGGATTAAAAAAATTACCATCACCATAATTTTTTTGCACCATTTCTGTTTTTCATTGCTTCAAACTAAAAGACAAATGCTGCAACTAAAAGGGTTGGGGAAGAAAATGGAGAAGAGATGAAAGAGAGAATGAGTGATTTTTACTAATGTTCATACTAAATGGTTACTCCAGTTTACCAGTTGGAACTAGAGGAATTTGAAGTTAAAGTAATACATCAAGTAACCATTGTAGAATTGAAGTTAATAAATTAAACTTTAAAATAGTTTTGGAGTGGTATGACAAGTATCCATTGGAGACAGTCTAAATTCCTCGAGACAAGGGCAAGAATTTATGATTGAACTCAACATAGTCATACTTTTATCACCACATGCTTCGACTTCGATGACCAGTCGTTTTAGTTTGGTTAATCGATCAAGATTAGAGAACTCAATTACATCCTGTGTGGAAGAGGGAAAACACACACACAAAAAAAAGACGGGTTAGTCTATAGCTAGAATTGGTGCCTTGGGACTCTGTCGGGTGTGCAAATCCCCTTTTATAGGATTAATTTAATCCATAATTAAAAATTTAATTAAATCCCTTTTAATTATTAACTTTTAGGGTAACATAAAATAGGAAAATAAATTGATTAAATTCCATTATACGTTTCTAGCTTCTTAAAATTTCGGGGTGTTACAACATATGTTATCACCAATAGGCTAAAATAGTTTCGTTCTATAGTCAGCTTTGATGCCAGATGTAACGCCTCAAAACTCATTTAACGGTGCTACATGAGACATAATATATCCAGTATTAAGTCCATCACTCCCATTTGGCCTAAAATTGTAATTTCGCTATGAATCGTATATTTGATATTTTCAATAGAATCTGAGACCATGATTGTAATTTCGCTATGAATTGTATATTTGAACTTTCCGGTAGAATCTCAACCATAATTGTAATCTTGTTACGAATCGAATATTTGAACTTTTCGGTGGGGGAATCTTCTCTCATACAATAATAATTCGTGAAATTCATGCATCGTACATAACATTTACAAACGAAAATGGTCGAGTTCACATCCAAATGTATAACATTATATGTGGAAATTGTCAAAAAGTTAAAATACTTACAACTACTACCTCCGGTCCAAAATATAAGTCACCGTTGACTTTGGCATGCATATTAAGGAGGCGATAACTAATCGAATTTTTACATTATCATGACGAAATTACCTTCTAGCCCTTGTTCAGTCAATTGCAGTGTAAACAATGGGTAATTTCGTCATGATAGTGTAAAAATTCGATTAGTTATCGCCTCCTTAATATGCGTGTTAAAGTCAACGGTGACTTATATTTTGGACCGGAGGCAGTACAAGACTACTTTAGGGTTTAGGGTTAAAGTTATAATTTTGCTACTATACTATAACAAATAAGTCTGCAGTTGTCTTTTACCAGTAATAATAAAAGGCCTACGAAGATTGGCCATTGATTACTTCGAAGCCAGGCACTTGACAAGTTTCTAATTTGTACTACCATATCTATCCGGTGGACCAGCGGATCATTAAATATTACTACTGATCCAAATACAATAAACCAAATGCCAAAAATGAAAATGAACATTTAAAAGGAGTCATTCCAAATCACATCGTCTCTCGTCATTCCAATGCCACAACGAAGCACAAGCGTTAAGGGTTTAGGGTTCACGGATAACTACTTCAACATGTGGTGGTATAGATCCCGATTTTCTGAGATCTTTCAACTGCTTCAATGCCAAACTTCTAGCTTCCATCCCTGTAGGGTTAGACTCGCACCACGGTCCATCATAGGGATCAATGATAATTTTCTCAAGACGAACGGCGTTCTCCACTATATGACTGATCAGTTCATCGTTGCTAACACAACCATTATAGCCCGAAAACTCAAAAACCTTGAGGCTGTGGTTTTTTGGGGACGACCTGTTTCTTTCAACCTCAATGATGGCTCTTTTATCAAGACCAAACGAAAGCAACTGCATATTGCAAACGTCGTTTATCAACATCACAACATCTCATTAAGCAACAATTAGTCATTAATTACAAGAAAAAACTAATCCAATCATTGGCATTTTTTCATTTTTGTTCTTTTTCATCCACACTGAAACATACATTCGGTGTTGATGATCTTAAGAAGCTAAATATAGTAAGTTAGCCATAACATTTTAGAAAAGAGAGATTTTCTTGGAGCACACCTCTTCTTCATTTGCCTATATAGCCTAACAAACAGAAATAAAGCATTGGAAATGATGGATCCACGCTGTGTGGCACTCTAAAAGTAGGAAAAAATTAGAATACAGACATCACGGAATCTAGGAAATCTCCTAAACAAGGTAAAAAAAACAAAAGAATATGCATGCAGACCTTATTACGGCTTATCATACAAATTAACAGCTATATAATCGACAAAATCAATCATAAATCACTGCAGCTAACTCCTAAAGATAACAAGAACAAGAGCACCTAATCTCCCAAGTTTTTTTTTTTTGATATATATTCGAATAAGAAAGATTCCTCAACAGGCACAAACCAAGTCGTTGGTGCTTCATTACTAAAGGCAAGTATTAAGCATAGAGCCATTATATGGTAATACATGAAGAGCTATGTAGATGTGATCATGCCACTCCAAGAGGTTCAGTTCTCCTCCCTCGCTCCGAGAAGGAAGGAATATAAGGTTTTATGATTCTTCTGGTTTATTCTTCACACACACACACGCGCGGAAAAAAGAAGAAGATTCTGTGTATTTTTACTGGTCATTAATACAGCTTTTTTAATCAGGGAAACAAAAAAAACTCAGGTTGTACCTAATATAATAGATTTAAAACTATTTAGTCCTCATTTCTAGAAGTTTGAGCTTCATTCTCTAACCATCGCATCATACGTTTTCTCAAAAGAATAAAGCAAGAAAGGAAAATTAACAGAAAAGAGCAAAATGAAGAAAGCAACAAAACAACTGTAATAATGGACAAAAAGTAATGTAAACGACAAATAACGCATATCAAGTGGGAGGGAGGCAAATGAAACACAAAAGACATAAAAGGGAGTGCGTACCTCCAATGTAAATTCCTCGAGGCAAGGGCATGGATTTATGATTGAAAATAACACAGTCAAACTTTCATCACCAAATGTTCCGACTTCGATGGTCAATCGCTTGAGTTTGGTGAGTTTGGTCAGTCGATCAAGTTTAGACAACTCAATTATATCCTGTGTGAAAGAGGGAAAATAACACACAAAAACAAGATGGGTTAGTATGCAATGGGACTTTGTCAATGTGCAAATGGACAAATTAAAGTTTGTCTACTTGTACACATAGCATGGTATCTTCGGTCCTATCCATTACACCCATTTTATAATACACTCACCCAACAAGGACCACTATCAAGACACGATACCTTAAATCTCGTTATTTCCCGTAATGCGAGAGCCTCAAGCTCAGAGTGGCATGAAGTAGCTTGAGAAAAACAATGGCTTAGACTCAATCCAAACTTCATTGAAATGGACAACTCGACAAGCATCGGAAGGTCTGTAAGGGTTAAATCTCCAACTGATACTATGTCCAATGAGACCAGCTTAAAGTTGGAGATACTGAGAACTTCCAAATTGAAGCAACGCTTGATCTTGAGATACTTCAATGCCAAATTAGGACCTGAAATTTCTAGATTGACCAACTTATCAGTGTCCCCCACCTCAAGTCGTTCAAGAAATGGACAATGTAAAAGAAACATGTTAATAGCTTCGCAAGTTACATCTACATTTTTCAAGGACAAGTGTTTGAGGCACTCGAGGTCAAACCGGCCACCATTCGAATTAGCTTTCCCACTACTAAATCCGAGAAGCTGATCGGGAAAAACATAGTTAATTTCTGAACGTGTCGGCGAAGAGGCATGATGCGATAAATTCAGTTCCAGACGCTGAACTTTCCTTGAGAATGCAAATACCAACCAATTGTCAATGTCTTCCTGGTAGTGAATATCAAGGTCACAGACAATTTCAAATTTCGCTAAATATTGACCCCTGTGCCGTTGCAAGACACGGTTGACCCACGTGACATAATATAGGCATACTTTAGAACTTAGAGATGCAGCTTCCGGATCTGGTGTGTGGAACGTAAGTACCGGAGTGTCCAGCCACAAGTTAAGCCATCGATGTGAAAGAAGGCTTGTCATTGCGACTTCCTTAAACGTTAAGAACGAAAGAATGGAAAAAAGAATCTCATCCGGCAAAGAACTTAGACGATCATTGGCAATGTGCCTCTCAGATGAACACTGTTTCCAGAAAATATGTGTTATGGTGAGAACATAAAAGTAAAAATAAGATAAACTAGTTTAAAGGACAGCAAACACATAAAAAGGACTCAAATCACTCATTCCCTTCAACGTGAGACTTGCAGCATGAAACTTGCAATTTAACAGGTGCAATTATAGTAAAAAAAGAACTAGTACTAGCAATTCGGCATCAGGGAACACAAATTAGAAACTAGAAAGCACAGGAAAAAAATCAAATGCTTTGAGTAATTTAGAAGTAAGGATTTAAGCTGATAACGAGAACAAAGACGCATATTTGCAGAAATTACCGTTTTAAGCTGAGAACTTGAGCAAAGATCCAAACTCTTTCCTGTTTGTTTTAGAGGTAGGCGAAGACCCAAATTGTTCCCCATGAAATTCGAAATTTCGCTAACCTTACACCCTAGAATGCTGGCTTACCTTTCCCTAGAATGCTGCTACAACCGGAGCAATCTGCAGAGTACATAAATTTAAGAAATAATGGGCCAAAACGACATGATAAGTATAAAAAAGGGCAATCAGGACAATTTTAATTTTCTATTTTTCTCCACATTGAACTTTCTAAAAATATAATTTCTAAAGCATTTACAGTATCTATTGCAATTGTTTTTAGAACGGTTATAGTATTTTTTTTTGGAACAAATGTCCAAAAAGACATATAATAGACTTAATTAGACAAATATGACATTAAGAAATCTTATTTGGTTATAAGGACACAAAATTAATACATAGACCAAACTACTCTAATTAATAAAAAAAACTGCACAGAACTAAAATAAAATAAAAAGGAGCAAACCGGCGCCGAAAGCAACGTTGTTTTGTTTGGTGTGCATTTTACGCCTTCGGCAACTAGGAGAGGATCTCACAGCATGGGGCTGCTTAGCCCATAATTGCTTGGCTTTTTTGCCTAGTTTTGTATCCGTTTCTTTTTCGTTCATTAGGGGAATGAAGAATGTCCCAGCATATCTTCTAGCTCGACATGGTTTATATGTTTCTTCTCGGACACTTTGAGGTTCTTCGCCTCCGGGTGATGTTCTGACCGCTTGTTTGACGGATCTTGATTAATAAAACTCCTTCTTTAAGAAAAAAATTTGATGAAAAAATCTAAAATGGCATTTGATTGTTATTGATGCAAAGTAATGAATCATTAATTTTGATGAAAAATTCTAAAATTAAATTTGATTGTTACTGTCTTAAAAAAAATTGATTGTTATTGATTATCTAAATGGATTTACATTACAAAACAAAATCTAAAATCTATGGACTTACATTTTGGGACAGATATAGTACAATTTAGAAAAAAAAAATGTAGTACAATTTAGTTTCATCTTGAAAAAAATAAGAATCATTTATGATCGAACCAAACTGGAATTTTTACTTTTATATATATATATATATATATATATATATATATATATATATATATATATATATATATATTACTACATAAAATTTCATTTTGTCGATTTCGATCCAACTCCCAAAATAACCCAAATTAAAACATTTCTCTTTTCGTATAGTTTGTTACGTGAAAACAATTTTACATTTGCAGAATGGGTGCCAACTCAATTTGTTGCATTCAGCTGGCTGTTAAATCAAACACCATTCAGAGGAACATCACATTGAATTGGAATAACGAATGCAACATTTTTTTTGGAAGCACCCTTCAATATTTCGAACGGTGCGAACCATGTGTTATCTCTTCATTTTAATTGCACATTGATCCTCTTACCCATTTTGAGACTAATCATTTTTCCTTGCACGAATCATATGACATTGGAGGCGTCTTGGAAGCTTATCTCCAGGGGCGGCGGGAGTAAGGAAGAAAAGGGTCACTTGACCCAAAAAAAAAAGGGTTTATTGTTGAAAAATACAATTTAAACATAGAAATATGGAAAAAAGACAGTGGAGTTTTTTTCGCGTAAAAAGGACATGTCATTATTCCACTGTAATAGTGATATTAGATTTGAGGTCAGTTCCACTGCAGCAAACAGTGGATTTGTCCTTATCAACTAATTTATATTTTCACTGTCCTGATTCCTATTTTCCCTATTTTTTGTCCTTTTAAACCACTCCTCCAAAAAAAATTAAGAAAAAAAATTCTGTGCATATTTTACATTAATTGAAAATTTTACCTGTTAATACATGTGTATTGACCCTCTAAATTTTATAAACATTGCCTTTTGACCCAAAATCATATTTGAAAAATTAATTTTAGTTGTCTTTTTAATCACAGAAAAAAATGAGGTATTGCTCTCGATTTCTGATTCACGTGACAAAATTTCTGTAGCCACCCATGCTTATCTCTTCAAGCATCCTTGACAATGACGCGACGATAGCTAACTTTTTTTTCAAGGCGGAACATGCTGAGCACAAGCCGAGTTTCTTTTGTTATTTTTTGCATTCCCATTTTATTTAAGGGGTTTTTTTTTTTTTTTTTTGGAAGCATAGAGTGCGGTATTTTTTCCTAGCCGCAGAATTTTCCCAAATCGGGTTTGCCACACATAGGTTTTAAGGAGACAAGATTATTCTTCATCGACGTATTTCGGTATAAGAAGAAGGCCATGATATGGTTTGTTTTGTATGAACCTTTTTCCATTTCTCTTAATAAAAGGCTTCCTTTATTAAATAGAATTTTAATTTAACTATAACACGTGAGTTTGCACGTGCTTTTTTTTAAATAATAATACTAATAATAAAAGGCTTCGAAGATTCTCCACCGATTACTTTGAAGCCGGGCACTTTACAAGTTTCTAATAAATGATAATATTTAAGTTTCTATGCAGTGACGGATGTAGGATCTCGGATAAGGAGGGGCAGTAAAAAATGTAAAAAGACAAATAAAAAATTGGGTTTATTACTTAAAAGTATAGTTTTTTATACTTATTAGCCTCATAAGGACATAAATGAATCTGTTGGACTTATAAGGACATAATATATCTACATGTACCAAAATACCCCTAATCTAATAACATAAGCAAAACCCATTGCATTAATGTTCTTCCCGTTATTTTGCGCCGAAAAAACTGAAGAAAACTTCCCCCCATCACTCAAAAAAACTGTCCACAGTCGCCTTCAATTCGCCTTCAACAGCAATTAAGAGGATTAACAGCCGGAATTCAAAATCAGGCTTCAAAATCAAACCGCATAACCCCGTTTCTTCACAAAGGAAGAACAACTCAAGAAAAAATCTGAAAAAAGCAGTGGATATTTGAGGAATATGGTGAGAAAGAAGCAGGTGGTTAGAAAAGAGCATAAACAAGGACGAAGTATGAGAACTAAAGAAGCACCAAAGAAATCCGAGTAAGAAATCATTTACCTTAATGACATTGAGCAATTTTGACAAAAATGAATTTATTTTGTTTAATTTCAAATTAGGTCACTTGTATTTCAAAAATTAGTGAAATTGTACTGAAAATTGTTCGAAAACGTGTTCCAGATCATATAAATGCATTTCTGAAGAACATAAAGTAACCGCATGTTGTCTAGAACAAATATTTAGATGAAATTGATATGTAATAGCAGATGTCACTGCAAAAACTGTACTATTTTTACTTAAAATTGCGGAAATTGGTGAAGTCACTGTGCAAGTTGTTGTAGATGACTAAACACCTTTTACATACATATAAAAAGAGGTTGTAGTGACTGCATTTTCATTTACATAAGTTTTGAAATGAAATTAGTACAGAATATCAAGTCACTGTATAATTGTTATGATGTTGTTAAACCGCTCAACAGCATGACATTTACATATCTGTGTTGTTGTGTATATAAAGTCTGTGAAGTTGAAGTAACTTTGTAACCGATATATTGTTTTAAAGTAAATAGCAGGATATCAGTACAATGTCTGTGTTGTTTGGTTTCTAAGGTCTCTGAAACTGTAGTAGAAAATATAATACCATGTCACTGCAAGATGTCACTGCATGGATTTAAACTAACATACTGTTTTTATTCACAGGACAAGAGAACAGTACAGATCTACATTAAACAAGATGCATCAGATATTCAAAAGTATAAGGGCTCATATCAAACCAAAGCATCGTGAATTGATGGACAAAACTCCGTTTAAACATATATTCAAGGCATTTGAAGATGAAAAGGTCATTTTGGAGAAAAAGAAGAATGACATACTAGATGAACTTATAAATACATACAACAGATCAGAGCAAGCATTCAAGATTGGAAAGCATTATCACATGCCAACTAGGAGTGATGTCAAGCTAATTTTTGCCATAGAAGATGGCAAAAAAGAAGTTGGAGACATGAGCAAGCACTCTACGGAAGAAACTTCATTGAAAACAAGGTTGTTCTTTGATGTTGGAAGAATAAAAGTTAGTGCTCTGAAAGAAACAATAAAAGAGACTGTGAAGGGAAGTGACAAAACGTCAATTGAAGACACAGTCAAGCTACTATGCCTTCTATTACTTGGTACGGTATTCTTTGCCACCTCAGGCCAAAACATTGCTTGGTCGTATCTATACTTTGTGGACAAGCTCAAAAGATTACGTGCATACGATTGGTCCTCTCATATATTAAAAGAACTGCAAGATGGACTGAATCGACAATGGTCACATCCAAGATACGTCAATGGATGCACTGTCTTCCTCCTTGTAAGAACTCTTTTTCATTATTGTTGCAACTTGAATTATATTGAAAAATGTATACTCTTTAACAATACTATATTATATTGTTACAGTACTGGTTCTGTGAGCACACCCAGATTATAGAAGATGTTTTCAAACAGCAAAAAAAGCAGAAAAAAGAAGAGGGGACGAAGAGTATATCAAGCAGAGGAATTCCAAGGATAACAAAATGGAATTTGAAAGACCTTCAAGGCACTCTAACAAAGAGCAAGCTACAAAAAATGGCAGAAGATGAGGTAGTTAATAAAAACAAGATTCATAATGTAGTTGATAGCTCATACTAAACTGATTACAATTCCATGTCACTGCATTACAATATCATGTCACTGCATTACATACAATGTCACTGCATTCCTATGGCATGCAATTCTAATGCTAAACTAATTTAAACTTTTCCAATGCAATATCAAACAGTTCAATGCAGTAGAATTGACTCCAACAATGAATGAGCTACTCATGATACGAAGTCTGGCAGCAAATAGTGAAGAATCTGAAGAAGAAGATGAATCTGAAGGAGCATCTAAAGGAGAATCAGAAGAAGAATCTAAAGGAAAATCAGTAGAAGAATCTGAAGGAGAATTAGGTGAAGATTCTGAAGGAGAAGAAGAAGAATCGGGAACTGGATCTGAAGGAGAATCTGAAGAGGAATGTGAAGCAGAGTCTGAAAATGAAGAGGCATATTCTGAAAATGAGGATATTGAAGATCAATGCCACAACATGGAAGATGAAGGACAGTTGGAAGATAATAAAGAACATATTGGAGAGGAAGATGCAGGGGCTGAAGAGAGCAAGGAAGATAGTGGATGCAATGTTCAACCAGAACCAGAAAATGAAGCGGTTCGACAACAGCAGCCTCATCAAACTCAAAAGGAACACAGACCGCAATTAGGACCTCTTCCATCATTCGAACTACTGACACCATCATCACCAGATGGTCCTGACCATACAACAGCAGAGGTACAAAAATTTACTGCAATAAAATATATAGTACTATGAATACATAAAATTTGCATTGACATTATCCACAACACATGCAGGAAGAAGATAATGAGATGGAGAAATTGAAAGACCAAAACAGCACACTTTTAAAAGCATTGGAAGATGCCAACAAAAACATTCAACAACTCAAGCAAGAACTGGTAAGTATGTTGTTTATATTGCAATTCACACTAAATTATTTTATGCAAATACATACCCTGATGTCACTGCATCAAGTCACTGCATCACATAAGATGCCTGATGACAGTTTCATTATCCAAATTCATTAATTAACAAGAATATATTGCAGGCGGAAAGGAAAACTTCTCAAGCTAGCTTAGAGATTATGTCTAAAAGAGTGGGAGAAGTAGAAGCTGAAAATGCAATCCTCGAATCTAGTCTGAAAGTTTTGAAGGAAAAAGCAGCTGATATGCAAACAAAGAATGAAAAACTAGAGGAAGAAAGTAAACAGCTCACCGATGAATTAGAGGAGAGAGTTCTGGAAAAAGCAGAACTGACAGTTGAGATTAAGGAGTTGAGCAAGAAGCTTGAAAATGCCATGGCCACTATTCAGCTGCAACAAAACAATGAAAGAGAGAAAAATGCTTATATAGGAGAACTGATGGAAGCTACCAAAAAAGAATCAGACCAACAGCAAAAGATTGCCGGTCTATTGCAAGAGTTAGAGAAAAGCAAGAAATCAACTGAGGCCCTAAATGAAGAAGTCAAAAAACTCGAGAATAACGTGTTTGAAAAAGACACAACAATTGGCTCTTTGAAAGTTGAACTTGTGGAGAAGAACCAAAGACATACTGAGCTGATAGAAAAGATGAAAAGGCAAGAAAGTGAAATTCAAGAGCTCAATACCAAAATCCAACAATTGGAAGATGAATATGATTCTCTGGCAACTCATAAGGTGTCCCAAAATCTGGAAAAAGGGGAACAATCGGATGATAGTACTCGTGCATCCAGCCCCGCCACTCATGCAGCTGAACAGAAGAAGGCTGGTACAGATCAAGCAACCAATGTGTTCTCGATCGAAAAGAGGGTGAAGCATGAACCAAGAAAGAGGCAAATGCACAGAGATGACGACTTTCACTACTCAGCACAGAAGAAGAAGAAGAGAATTCAGAAGTCGATAAAAAAGAAACCATATTTCTTACCTGATGAAAATCCATGTGATGAAGAAGGCAAACTCATTGTGCACAAAGAAAAAGATTATTACGCTTGTGGACCACACATGCTTCCAGAAGTATACGCTGCAATTCAAGAACTAAATGCAAAGGAAGGCAAAGAGTACGCATTCCGAACTAATCATCCAAAATTTTTTAGATTATTTATACATTCTACACTAACAACAAATTAACAAATGCAGGGCACTAGTCTGGGCAAAGACAATCGGTGATTATCCATTTGTGAATGTGGACTCCATAATGTACATTTTGAATGACCTCTATGTAGACGAAGCGGTAACTATTACTGTCATTCCATGTCACTGCATTATGTCACTGCATCATGTCACTGCATCATGTCACTGCACATCAGAAAATTATTCAAAAAGCATAAAAATACATTTTAATGTTCCAAAATGCCTGCATGCATGAACTAACTTTATTGAATGCAATGTCAAACAGGTTCTTGAAGGAGTCATTGAATTGATAAATCGAGACAGCATATTGAAGGATTCAATCTACATATTCTCTACAAAGATAAATGTATATAAATAAACTTATTGCAATATGTGAAATTTAAATTTACAATTTAATTGACATTGAATCTGCAGGCTGTTATTGAGGAGACTGTACGTTGCGAAACATTCACAAATGAAGGAATCACCAACATTGTACAAACAATCCTCAAAGGAAAGAAGGTATTGCTACCGTTATGCTGTTCGGGAAAAGAGTCAAGACCATACCACTGGGTACTCCTAACATACAAGTTAGGAGATAATTCATGGAAACTGTATAATTCTGCACCTGTACAACGAAAGAAAGTTGACATATTCATCGAAGAGTGCAAAAGAACAGGAAGTTATCAAAGAAAACAAATGCATTAATGTAATTCCGTGTTCTAGTAAATATTACTAAAAAATTGTACATGTACTTATAGGTGCAAGTTTTCTTGAAAAGCATTGAATCAATATCAGATGCAACAACCAGCCTACAGCAAACATTAGCAGCAGAAGTTGAAAAGATTCCGAATCTTCCGTTACAAGACAATCAAACGTAAGTCTAAATTCTATTACATAAGAAACTAAATAAAACAGAATGTATGAACTAACAGCATTTTATAAACGTAATGCGGAAACTGTGCTTTGTACGTAGCATATTACATCTACAAACTAGCACAAGATCGGGTGATTCCACCAGTACTAGAAGATGAACAAGTACAGGAGTGGAAAGGGAAGGTTGTGAATTCATTAGTGCTTGACAAGTTGTACAAAAGGCAATATGAAATATAGTGTAATTTGACTTTTGCATGGAATGGTTATTTTGGTAGACTCTAGTTGTTTGGCCTAAGAGTCTGTTTTGACACAATGAATGTGTTGTTATTATGTTGAATATATCTTTTTTCTATCATACAGTGACTGTTTTAATAGTTCAATTGGTTATATGTATGATACATATCATCGATGATCACTTATTGATTATTTTGCTTTATTTAATGACTGAAATTTGCATTTTTTTTCTACATTCTGTTTTAAAACTTACAATAGTTATTAAATTGGAAATAAATGCATTGCAACATATGAACTCATATTGAAATGGTTAATTAATCATTTTCTTACAAGCAAACAAAAAAGAAATGGCTAATTGCACTGAAACCAGGTGCAGTGACACGAGTGTCAATGCAGTGACACGAGTGTCAATGCAGTGACACAGGTTTTATCAGGAATTCTATAGCACAAACATACAATTATAATCAATAAAAACAGCAAAATATTGGAAATAAATATTTTGTAATACATCAAATCTTATTCAAATCAATAATATTCCATTACAGCCAAGAAAAAAAAAATAAACAGAAATGCAGTGACACATATGTCACTGCATAGAATACTGAACAAATCCAAAAAACCTATCACAGATACTCAAACAGACTTTGAACTAGAACATGTCTTCTTATTATGGTGTCCAAACTCTCCACAACCGCCACATTTGATAGTACGCTTTGATGACGACTCACCACGAGATCGAATACGCTTGATCTTTGGTCTACCAGGCCTCTTCTGTGGAACAGGAGGTAGCACAAGATTTTCAGGATTGTTATTCAAGAATGGACCAGGGATCGGATTTATACTAAACTTATAAGAAGCAGCAAATGACTGTGACAAAAAACATGGATCTACATAATCACCAATGGAAACTCCGCACTCCTAATCACAGCCAAAACATGAGCACAAGGATAGCCATTCCGTTGCCACTCATTACAAGAACATGTACGAAGATTCAGATCAACACTTGCGGAAGGATTTGAAAAAACTTCATACTTATAATAACCGGAAGTAGAAACACCAAAAGCCCTCCCTACATCCATCAACTTATACAAAATAGCATCAACTTTCGGACTGATTGATGAATTGAAAGTTGCAGCAAGAGCACGCCTTTCTGAAAATCTTTCCATTAGCTTAATACGGATGCCATCAACCATATTTAAGACAGGTAGGTGCCTCTCCCGACAGATCCATGAATTGAACGACTCTGCTAAAGTGGAAGCGACATGACCATATCGACAACCTTCAAAATAAGCGTTAGCCCAATTCTCCGGACGTAAATTCTCAAAGAATTTCGGTGCACGTTTTCCACCTTCAAGTAAAAACTTTTCCATATGCTTCGTACTCTTCAACAGTTGAAGCATAAGCACATTCATAAAGCAAATGAACCAATCATCACGCAAAGCCTTATTGCCAAATTTACCACTAAAATGATTCTTCAAATTCATTTGCAAATGGTATATACAGTAGGAATGAAATGCATCTCGAAACACCTCCTTTATAGCTTCAATTACCCCAGGATTTCTATCTGTAATAAACGTCATTCTACGAACAAGGATACGTAAATTCCTCAAGTGTGACAAGAACCATGTCCAATTGGTAGTATCCTCGGAAGTTACAACACCAATACATAAAGGATATATTCCTACAAAAAAGCACAATGAATACACTAAAATAGACCGTTGACTAAAAGCAAGTCCAAATATATATAAAATCAAAGTTATATACATTTAATATAAACTCAATGCACTGAAAATACAATGTCACTGCATAATGTTCAATGTCACTGCACTGAACATTGCATGTCATCGCATAAAATGGACATATAATTGCACATAATCAAGATACATACCATTATCACCATCCTTTCCAGTAGCAGCTAACAGATGACCATGTTGATCAAACTTCAAATGAGCTCCATCAAGGAATAACAACGGTCGACAATGTGCAAAGCCACAAACACAAGCATCAAATGCAATAAACAGACGTTCGAAATGGCGTGTAATAGGATGAATCTCTAAATGGACAACAGATTCGTGGTTTGTCTCACACAAGATACGAACATAAACCGGTAAACTGTTGAAAGACTGTTTAACATCACCGTATAACGAATCCCGAGCCTTTTTAACCGCACGCCAAGCAAGCTTATAATTCATTAGACGACCATAATCAGTAACCGATGAACGTCGTAAATCCGGTGCAGAATAACTAGGATCATCACGGACCTTTTTAAGGACTTGCTTGCCAATAAGATCGGAAGTCATACGACAATCCCGGCCAAAATCTCTTGAAGATGTACCACAAGTATGAACATTGCAGAGCTGCTTTACAACAAAATGTCCTGTGGATTTTTCTACCGAACCACGAACATTCCATCCACATTTCGATGAATCCTTCAAAGCACAAACAGGATTAATTCTATCATTGGAATTCTTGGTATAAACATACTTAAAACCGGTTTCCACAGACAGTTTTTGCAACACCTCCCTAAAAGCAATTACACCACCCTTGAACCGCTGACCCTCCTTCACAAGTATTTTATCCCAACCGGCAGTCAAACGACTAATTTCGTGCATAGATACCGAAGATGAATACATAGAAACTTCAGACTCCACATTATCCTCAAGTGCAAGAACACTACCAGCATTATACGAGGATGAAGAACCGACAATAGCACTCCCAACAACTTCCATATTCACACGACTACTATTGTATGATTCAGCAATCGATATCATTGCATGAACATCATCATCAGAGCATATTAACCACTTAGGGTTATCAGGCAACAAGTAGTACAAACCGATGCACCCATCCTTCAAATCGGACCACCGCTGTGAAAGTTTATCATGAATAAATTTGAGAGTAGTACTACGTGTAATGGAAACAACGCATGTTTCCTCTTTATACCCACACATAAGCAGCAACACAGTCATGACTAAATACCTGTGGGAGAAAGAAGACATATTAGTACAGCATTAAACCATGTCACTGCATCCCCTGAACTATGTGATCGCATAAACCTTTCGTAAGTCATCAATCAATCATACAAAACAGTTTGTTCACTACATAAATTATTCAAATTCAGATGCATAAACCAGCATCGGAAAAGCATACACTACAAATATGTTCTCATACTACCAATAACAATATGAAAATCAACAGCACAAGCAAATATAGTTCTAAAAATGAAGAAATTATAAAAAAAACGAAGATACAAAATCCAGAGCATTAAACCATGTCACTGCATCAGTGAACTATGTCATCAGTATACATCTTTCAGCTAAATCTTCAATCAACCGTAGAAATTTAGTCAAAATGAGATCCATAAACCAACAACATTCAGAAATCAATGTAAACACTGCAAATATGCAGAGAAAGATGCTTTATGCAGATACAGAAGAATTATAATAAAATCGTCCAGGAGAAAAAAATACGATTGAACAAACTGAGAATAAATGAAACCTGGTAATAGCAATGAAGGATTCAACAATGGCGGATTCAACAATTTAAAACTTAACAATGACAGAAACCACTTCTATTAGTTAATGTAGATCCAATGCACAGGTTCGTCTTCATAGTAAACGAATTGCAGAAATGAAAAAGGCCGGATTCCTCAACGAATATGGCGGATTGAGCAACGAATCTCTATCCTTACACAGATAATTTCGAGCTATGAACACACGAAATTTCACAGAAATATCTTCATATTCATAGCGCTATTAAATGCTAATGACTGCGGTTTTCAGCGTGAAATCTTTGTAATAATGAACACTGCGGTGATTTATTATTTAAGGGTAGAATGGGAAATAAGGAAAAAGTGTGTCCTTATAAGTCCAACAGATTCCTTTTTGTCCTTATAAGTCCAATAAGTCCGTTTTGTGTACTTTTGGGTCTTTGGCCTAAAAAATTTAAGGGGGAGGCCAAACAAGATACATACTACATATATTAATATGATTTTTTCGGATTAAGAGGGTGCAGTTGCTCCCCTTAGCTGTATGTAGGTCCGCCACTGTTTCTATGCCATGAACATGATGAAGATAGACCCCCGGTGTACATTTTTATTCCTAGCATAATGAAAAGAGTAAGAAACCTTAAACTTGCTTGATGTGTATAATAGGAGCTATTTTTAGAAAACGCAGATGTAATTTTGATATTTTTGCCTTTGGCGGCTTGTCAATAAATTGATCCCTTTAAAAGGGGAGGGGGTAAATAGCCAACGTCATATCTATCCGGCATGCAAGGATTAAATAATAAAGATCTTCCCTTCAAAAAATAATAATAATAAAAGATCTAATGAATGAAATCCAAAGCCGAAAATGAAATAAAAATAATATTAAAAAAATCCAAAATCACATCGTCCGTCTCGTCAATCCAAATGTAACAAGATTAAAAAACATCCCAAATCTCATTGTCACGTCTCGCTACTCTAATCCCACAACGAAGAAGAGTTATGGGCATAGGGGTCACAGATAACTACATGAACATGTGGTGGTATAGATTCAGATTTTCTTAGAGCTTTCACCTGTTTCAATGCCGTATTTCTAGCTTTTTGTACTTTCTTCTTCATCTTAGTACGATTATACATGTTAATCGGTCTATCACATGGATCAATGGTGATTCTCTCAAGACAAACAGCGTTCTCCACTATGTGAATGATCATTTCAACATCGCTAACACGACCATAATAACCTAAAAACTTGAATACCTTAAGGCTTTGGTTTTTGGGGGACAAACTATTTCTTTCAACCGGAACGACGGATCTATTAGTCCGCTCAGGATCATACCATAACATCTGCAAATCGGAAACATTGTTTATCAGCATCACAACAGCTCAATAATTGATTTGGTATTAAAAATTAATGAACATGTATTGTATTACACATAAATAGTATATGAAGACTTAGGTGCTAAACAAGCAATTAATGTAAAATATTACAAAGGGTAAATACAAAATATTGTGTAATTATTATGCGGTTTCTTCGAGATCTTATAGAGTAGTCTCTACAGAACATCGAATGAAAAAACAAATGCTGTTAAGCGACAAAATCAATCATAAATCACTGCAATTTAACTCCAAAAGATTACATGAATAAGAGCACCTAATCTCCTAAGAATAATTATAACAAAACGAGAATAAGAAAGATTCACACAAGGTAATTTAAACGACACAACATATCAGTCGGGAGGGAGACAAATGAACCACAAAAAAGACATAAAAGGGCCGGGAGTGCGTACCGCCAATGCAAATTCCTCGAGACAAGGGAAAGAATTTATGATTGAAATTAACATAGTCATACTTTCATCACCACATGCTGCGACATTGATGACCAATCCCTTGAGTCTGGTCAGTCGATCAAGATTGGTCAGTTTGGTAACATCCTGTGTGGAAGAACGAAAAAAAACACAAGAAAAAATGGGTTAGCCTCTAGCTAGGATCGTTGCATGGGACTATATATGCCAATGTGCTACAAATTAAAGTTTGTCTACTTGTAGACATAACACGGTCTCAATGGTCTAGTCCATTACACCCGTTTTATAATAGACTCACCCCAACTTGAACCACTATCAAGACAATTAAAAGAGAAATGAAGCAACACTTCTATGGCACTGGTACCTTCAAATCCATTCCCCACAATACGAGATCCTCAAGCTGAGAGTGACATGAAGATGCTTGACATAAAGAATGGTTTGGACTGAATCGAGCGCGCTCCATTAAAATCCAAAACTCAACAAGCATCGGAAGCTCTGTAACAGTTAAATCTCTAACTGATGATATGCGCAGTGAGACCAGGTTAAAGTTGGAGATATTGAGAACTTCCAGATTGTCACAACAATAGATCATGAGATACTTCAACGCCAAATTCGGACCTGAAATTACTAGATTGACCAACTTACTAGTGTCAAACAACTCAAGTCGTTCAAGAAATGGACAATTTAGAAGGACAAAGTTGATAGCTTCGCTAGTTACTTCAACATTTTTCAAGGACAAGTGTTTGAGGCACTTGAGGTCAAACTGGCCACCGACTGAATTAGCTTTCCCACCACTAAATTTGAGAAACCGATCAGGAAATACATACTTAATTGTTGAACCTTGGGGGGAATAGCCGCAATCAAATAAATTCAGTTTCAGACGTTGAACTCTCTTTGATAATGCAAATACCAACCAATTGTCAATGTCCTTCTGGTCGTAACTATTAAGGCCACATAAGATTTCAAATTCCGTCAAATATTGACCCTTGTGCCGTTGCAAGACATGGTTGACCAATGTGGGATAATATAGCCGTTCCTTGACACATTTCTTGAGACTAGCTTTTGGTTCTGGCAAGCGGAAACTAAGTACCGGAATGTGCAGCCACAAGTTAAGCCATTGACGTGAAAGAAGACTTGTCTTCGCCACCTCCTTCAATGTTAAGAATGAAAGAATGACAAAAAGAATCTCATCTGGTAAAGAACTTAAACGATCCTCAGAGAGTCGTCTCCCATGTGAACACTGTCCGGGGAAATAAGTGTTAATGGTGTACATTAAGAAAAATAAAATAAATTTCTTACCAATCATATAAAAAGTCCCACCACTCATTCCCTTCAGCAATTTAACCGGTGCAAATTTAACAGTCACAATATAAGAAACACAAATTACACCAAAACAATTAAATACAAAAGCTTTGAGTAACTAAGGAGCAAGGATTGTTAAATTAACTCAGAATATTTTGAGGAATGGAATACTTTTCATTAATCAAAGCTAAGCTATAAATAGCCAAATTACAATGCAAGATAATGCTACCAAAAGTGTAGCCTACAAAATAGGAAAGTGGAGATCATGGAATAAACCAACTCTTACATGATCCCATGTACTAACTACTTGACTAGACTTAGTCAAATTCGAAAATAAACATAAGTAAGACTTTATTTAATTAAAATAAATCCAACAAACTCTCCCTTAAACTGAATCTTAGCAAAGTTCAGTTTATGAGTCTTAGTTCCTTCAATCTTCATCTTCAGCCACTTTCATTGATGGGGCACACCCCCAATCTCTTCCTTAATTTTATGAACAGCTCCCTCTTCAATGGTTTTGTCATAATATCAGCTAGTTGATCTTCACTTCTACAATGTACCAACTCAATAACTCCATCTTCACACAACTCTCTCAAGAAATGGAACCTTACATCAATGTGTTTGCTTCTTCCATGTAGTACAGGATTCCTGGACAGCTTTATAGTTGAAACATTATCACAATAGATGGTTATAGGACCTTGATGCATCTGTCCTAAACCATTCAGAAATTTCATTAGCCAAATTGCTTGACATGAGCACTGTGCAGCAGCTACAAATTCAGCCTCGCTTGTTGATAAGGTCACAATTTGTCGCTTTTTAGATCCCCAAGAGACTATGCCTTCATTAATCATGAACACCTGCCCTGATGTACTCTTTCTATCATCCATATCACCTGCATAGTCACTGTCGGAAAAACCAATCAGTCCGAGCTTTGGACCGATTGAGTACTTGATTCCATAATCTGTAGTTCCCTTCAAGTATCTGAGTATCCTCTTGACAAAATTCAAGTGTGCTTCTGTTGGATCACTCATGTATCTACTAGCTACACTCACAGCATACATGATGTCCGGCCTTGTAGCTGTGAGGTACAATAAACATCCAACCATCTGCTTATACTGATTTGCATCCACCTTCTTTCCTTCTCCAACTTTTGTGAGTTTAGTTCCAACTTCAGTAGGCGTTATGACAGGATTGCAATCCTTCATTTGGAACTTGTTCAGAATCTCACAAGTATATTTCCTTTGAGTTATAAAAATACCTTCATCCGATTGCTTGACCTCAATCCCCAAGAAGTAGTGCATCAACCCTAAGTCTGTCATCTGAAATGTACTCATCATAGCCTTTTTAAAATCAGATATCATAGTTGCATTATTACTGGTGTAGATCAAGTCATCAACATATAAACAAACAATCAACATATCACCATTGCTTCCAGTTTTGACATAGAGAGTAGGTTCATGTGGGCATCTCTCAAACCGATTTTTAACAAAATAAGAATCAATGCAGCTGTACCAAGCACGTGGTGCTTGTTTTAATCCATACAAAGCCTTTTTAAGCTTGCATACCTGATGTTCATGCCCAGATTTGATGTAGCCTGGTGGTTGATCAATGTACACTTCCTCTTCTATCTTTCCATTCAAGAAGGCAGATTTTACATCAAGTCGATGTACCTTCCATGCCTGTTTTGCAGCTAGTGACAGCACCAATCTGATGGTATCCAGCCTGGCCACTGGTGCAAAAACCTCGTTGTAGTCAATTCCATACTCTTGTTTGTAGCCTTTAGCTACCAACCTTGCTTTCAGCTTGTCTATCTTCCCATTTTCTTTCAACTTGGTTTTATACAACCACTTTACCCCAATTGTCTTGTGTCCAGCAGGTAAGTCGGTGAGTTCCCATGTGTCATTCCTCATAATAGATGTTATTTCCTCATCCATTGCTTGCTTCCACTTTGAATCCTTTATTGCCTCTTCAAAAGTGGTGGGATCTCCTTCTATCATCAGTGCATAGTAAGTTGCTTCTTCTGACAGACCGGTGACCTCATAATCAGCCATCCATGCTGGTCTTTTTCTGGTTCTTTGAGATCTGTCTGCTGAACCTAGGTCTGCTGATCCTTGACCCTGCTGACTCTCACCTTGCCGACTTTCACCTTGCTGATTTTCACCTTGCTGATTCTGACCTTGCTGATTCTCACCCTGCTGATTTTCACCTTGCTGACCCTCAGCAGGTTCTTCATCTATCAAATTTTGATTTTGTTGGAACTGAGCATTGTCTGTTTCCCATTCCCAGATGTTTAGTTCATCAAATACCACATCTCTGCTTGTAACAATCCTCTTTGTGACTGGATTGTACAGTTTATAGGCCTTGGACTGATTACTTACACCAAGAAAGATACACTTCTCCCCTTTGTCATTGAGCTTTTTCCTGTTCACATCAGGAATGTGTGCATAGGCAATACATCCAAATATCTTAAAATGACTTACAGTAGGTTTGGTTCCAGACCATGCTTCCTCAGGTGTCATGCCTTTCACAGAAAATGTAGGGCTTCTGTTTAGGATGTGTACACTCCAATTAACAGCTTCAGGCCAAAAGGTTTTTGGCACATTTCCATGCATCAGCATACTTCTAACCATGTTGAGAATGGTTCTGTTTTTCCTTTCTGAAACTCCATTCTGTTGGGGAGTATATGCAGCTGTTAGTTCCCTTTTAATGCCATGATCAACACAGTATTGATCAAACTCATTTGAGCAGTACTCTCCACCTCTGTCAGACCTTAACCTCTTTATGGTCTTCCCTGTTTCATTTTCCACCTGTTGCTTGAAAGCTTTAAATGCACTGAAAGCTTCTGACTTTTCTTTCAAAAAACTGATCCATGTCTTTCTAGATAAATCATCAGTAAACGTCATAAAGTACCTGGTTCCACCATTTGATGTTGGAGTGATTGGACCACACAAGTCTGTATGAATCAGACCTAGCACTTCTTTTGCTCTACTTGCATTTCCTTTAGGAAATGGCAACCTGTGTTGTTTGCCTAGTGTACATTCCTCACATACTTGTGCAGGAGTGTCTATTTGGGGCAAACCTTCCACCATGCCTTTCTGCTGTAGGGTCTTTAATCCACCAAAATTCAAGTGTCCATACCTGAAATGCCACAACCAAGATGAATCTGTACACTTTGCCATCAAACATGACTGTACAGGAGTTATTTGCAGTGGAAACAGCCTGCTGGCATTCATTTTGATCACTGCAATTGATCCTTTGGTAGGATCATAAATTTCACACACTCCCTTCTTGATGGTGACTTCATAGCCCTTTTCCTGTAATTGTCCAACACTCAACAAGTTACACTTCAAATCGTGCACATACAAAACATTAGAAATGGTTTCAGTAAATCCATTCTTGGCTCTTATCTTGATGTCTCCCTTGCCTGCAGCTATCACTCCAGATTTGTCTCCAAAACTTACTTTAGAGTGATGTGTGTCATCTAAACTTGAGAAAGAGGACTTATCTCCACACATGTGGTTGCTACATCCAGTATCTACATACCATATGTCTTTGGAGGCTTCATAGGTTGAGTGAACAGCCATCAGTAGGGTTGCTGTGTCTTCTTTCTCAGCAAAGTTTGATACCTCTCCCTTGGTTTGTTGCCCTTTGTTTTTGTCACTTGGCGACTTTGTATAGCATTCCGATTTGTAATGCCCAAATTTATGGCATCTGTAGCATTCCACCTAGGATTTGTCATATCCCTTGTTTCTGTGATCAGTATCATCTCCTGATCTTGCATTTTTGGATCCATCTCTGCCTGAGTTTGAATCCCCGCCACTGCCTCTGCCTGAGCCTCTTCCTCTACCCCTTCCTCTACCTCTGAAATTAGTAGGGGTTGTGGTTTTCAAGGCTTGATCCTCATGATTATTGCTCCTTGTCATCTTCTGCTCATGAACCAAAGAATGATGCTTGCAGTTCATCTAGTGACAGTGTGTCTATGTCTTTAGATTCCTCTATAGAACACACAACATAATCATATTTAGGACCGAGAGATCTCGGGATCTTCTCCACCACAGGAACATCATCCATCTTCTCACCAAGGAACCTCATTTTGTTACAAATCTCCATGGTTCTTGCACAATAGGTTGTAACAGCCTCTCCATCCTTCATCTGCAAGGTTTCAAAGTCTCTCCTCAATGCTTGGAGTTGAGACCTTTTCACCCTTGCATTCCCTTGGAATTTCCGTTTCATGGAATCCCAAATGTCTTTGGAGGTTTCTTTGCAAAGAATGGTCTCCAAAACCGCTCTATCTATAGCTTGGAATAGATAGTTCTTAGCCTTCAAGTCCTTAAGTTTCTTGCCTTCCAGTTCAGTTTTCTGTGCCTCAGTAATTGCTCCTGTCAGGACAGGAACACCTTGTTCGATGATGGTCCGGAACTCCTTGGATCTTAGGAAATTCTCCATCAACATGCTCCAATGATCATAGTGACCATCAAACTTTGGAATGGCAGCCTGGACGAAATTTGTTTCTGCCATGGAATCTCTTTCAATTTGCAAACTGATTGAGATTATGGCTCCGATACCACTGTTAAATTAACTCAGAATATTTTGAGGAATGGAATACTTTTCATTAATCAAAGCTAAGCTATAAATAGCCAAATTACAATGCAAGATAATGCTACCAAAAGTGTAGCCTACAAAATAGGAAAGTGGAGATCATGGAATAAACCAACTCTTACATGATCCCATGTACTAACTACTTGACTAGACTTAGTCAAATTCGAAAATAAACATAAGTAAGACTTTATTTAATTAAAATAAATCCAACAAGGATTCCCCTGTTGCAGAATATAATCGTGGATACTTCTATATGGTAACATGCTCCGTATCCGATGCATATCGGATATCAATACACAGCGAATACTTAGGATACATTTGCCAGGGACGAATTTGCTATTTCAAAAAGTAGGATACAATATATTGATTACTCATATATGTGAAGCGAAGACCACATTTAAAACTTAGTAAACACCTTCAATAATGAATTGAAGGTTAATTGATGAAACACTAAACAAACAAACAAAAGGAAAACGGTACTTATGTTTTCAATATTTACATAAATGCCCCATGCATAAATATCCTGTATTTTTTGAAAATCTAGGTCCACGTATCCTGTATTTGTATATCCATACCCATATATATATCCGTATCTAGACCGCAGAAACTGCCTTTTAAGCTGAGATCGAGAACAAAGACTTAGTGTTGCAGAAATTACCGTTTTAGGCTTCAAACTTTTTCCTTTTTGTTTGAACGATAGGCAAAGACCCAAACTTTTCCCCATTAAAGCTCGAATTTCGCTAGTTCAAACACTTCCGGCCAACCGTACTCCCTATAATGCAATATATGAAAAAAGTTGCTTTGAGTTTCTACTGACACACATTGAGGATGTAAACTTAAGCCGGGGAAGAGCCCGAAAAGAAAGATTTTTAAGATTACAGAGTTTAAAAAAAAAAAAAAAAACAAAGAACTTGAAGGATTTATAGGAATTCGGCTCCTTAATTGTATGGTGAAAGATTTGCTTCGAGATAAATAATTGGTGCATAATAATTTTGGGCGAGGCCGAGTTCGAAGTTTAGGTATGATGTGATGATGATTAATAAGAGAGCCAATTGTTTCTCATCTCCCTTAGATGTTTCCTCTTTTGCCACAATTAAATATTTTCCTATATTATAATAAAAAAAATGTAACTTATATGCCGTAGGATGGGCTACCTATTGACTTTAGGAGTTTGCCATCTGATTTGGATTGTTATCCTAATTTAAATATAAAAAATAAAATTAAACGGAAGTTATCCTAATGTTTAATCGATAGAGTTATGTGCATAATATTTAAAGGGAAGATATCCTAATTCGTAATCGATAGAGTTATGTGCTATTTAATAATGTGCAAATTAGTTATAAGGCCGTCGTTAGAGAATTAATGATTATTTAGGACACTCCGAAATCTTATTTAGTTATAAGGACATTCTAATATTAAGAAGAAACTTATTTAGTTATAAGGACATTCTAATTTCAAGTGGATAAAGAAGAAAAAGGAAGGAAGAAAAAAAAAAGATGAAGCGCTGGAAGAAAAAAAAATGAAGCGCTGGAAGAAAAAGATTAAAAAAAAAAGATGAAGTGCTAGAGCTGATGTTTGTTTGTTTTTTATTTTTTTTATTTTTTTAAAGATGCAGTGACATTGATGTCTGAAGCAGTGACATCATTGATGTCTGATGTAGGGACATTGATGACTTATGCAGTGACATTGATGTCTGATACAAGGACATTGATGACTTATGCAGTGACATTGATGTCTGATGCAAGAACATTGATGTCCGATGCAGTGACATTGATGAATGATGCAGGGACATTAAGCTAAACAAGATCGTCAAATGATTCAAGATCGTGTTAAAGAATTGAGGGATTCCACAATGAATCCAATTATCAGGAGGGCACAAACAACGTGTGGCCATTACAAGAGTCATAGTGAAGAGTCTTTGTTGTTTCACCAAACTTGTACTTCTATCCATATTAAAAGCTCCACATTTGGAGAAATGCAAAACAAGAGCAGAGCTGACTGATGCAGTTGTTAGGTTTATGCAGTGACATTGACGACTTATGCAGTGACATTGATGTCTGATGCAGGGACATTGATGACTTTTGCAGTGACATTGATGTCTGAAGCAGTGACATTGATGACTGTATTTACAATTAGATAACTGATGCAATGATATTGATGTCACCGCATATACAACTTGATACACACATTTGATAACTTTGTAAATTAACTTTATTTCTTTGTTATCTTTAAATATTTGATTGATGTTGGTTTATTTGATTAGTGTTGGTTTAAATTTTCGATAACTTTGTAAAATAGCTGTATTTCTTTTGGTTTTTTTTTTGGTTTAAATGCATATTTTTACAACCAACGGTATGCATAAATTGTTACAATAACACGTCACTGCATAAATCGTTACAATAACACGTCAGTGCATAATTCGATACAATAAGATATCAGTGCATAGATCGCTACAATGAGACGTCATTGCATAAATCGCTACAATGAGATGTCACTGATCAAGGTTGTCAATGGATCGCGGCGGTCAATACATCATGGTAGCCAATGAATCGCGGCGGTGAATGCATCGGGGTGGTTAATGGATCCCGGTGGCCAATGCATCCGGGTAGGTGGTCAATGCATGACGGTGATCAATACGTCACGTCGATTTTTATGAAGAAAAAAATTGATTTTATGAATTTATTCGAAAAAATATCAAATTTGATTTTAGAATAAAGAAGACGAAAAATATGAATTTTAGTGAAAAAATTATGATGATCCGAGTTTTAGATCAAAATATAAGACCTTTAGAAATATGGTGAATTATAAAAATAAAATAAAATAAAAATAAAAAACCCACGCACACAGTAAGTTTTTTTTTGTTTTTTTTTATTATTATTTTTTTTATTTTATAATTACTTTGAACGCTTTTTTTTTCCTCCTTTTGTTTTCCTTCTTCCTCTTTATCCACTTGAAATTAGAATGTCCTTATAACTAAATAAGTTTCCTTCTTAAAATTAGAATTTCCTTATAACTAAATAAGATTTCGGAGTGTCCTATTACCCCTAATAAGTTAAAAATCAGTGCTTTTAAATAATTGGCTCATTAATAATTTAGTATTTTATTTATTCACATAAAAAAAGTATTTTATTTATTCGTTTTCAAAAAAAAGTATTTTATTTATTCATATTATAGTCAAAATGAATGTGATAGAATAAACGAATGATTTCAATGATGATATGTACCGTGTGTAGTATTACATATATAGTACAATGATTGAGTATGAACAGAATAAATGCGTTATATTCTATAATTAATGCGGTATATTTTACAATAAATACGGAGATATTTCTAATTCGCACTCTCAAGCTGGACAGTCGGAGAGTAGGCCAAGCTTGGTGCAAAATTGCTGAAAATGAAGGCGAGGGAGGGGCTTAGTGAGTGCATCTGCCAGCTGGTCAGAACTCGAAACATGTGTAATACGAAGATGACCCTGTTGAACTTGATCTCAGATGAAGTGAAAATCAATGGCTATGTGCTTCATGTGGGAATGGAAGATCAGATTAGCGCTAAACTGAGTGGCACCAATATTGTTGCAAAAATTTATCGGCGTGTGAGTCGAAGAATACCCAAGAGATTGTAGCAAGTATGTAACCCAATTGATCTCAGCAGTCGTAGTGATAAGAGGATTTTTTGCAATCCGGTTAATCAAGTAAAAACTCGAAACCTTAGCAAAATCTACTTTCTAACCGACAGTGGACCGCATCGATTGTAGGTAATGCTTGAGGAGTCCGAGGTCGAACCACAGAGATTGGCTTTGAGTACCACAGCTGACTTAGCACTCAGTTCAGGTCAACCAGAAAAATAGGGTGTTATACTATTGCATAAACGAAAGATTATATTAACGGATTTCTTAACGATTAAAAGAGGTACAGCCGAACTACGATCCAGCGGATTACTCTACCCTCAAACAAGCTACCCCGGGAGTGTGCTTTACCTTCCTTTCCTGAACGATAAAAACTCAGTATTGGAAGTGGACCTAATGACCAGGGTGTCAATCTAGTGCACAGGTAGGTGTCAAACTACCTTTTAAGCCAAAACGTCTATGGTCCCGAAACCCCGGTTCCCACACTTCGCCGCAACATAAATTCGGGAAGTGACTAAAAATTTCCCAAATTTTTGATACATACAAACTCTCTATCATTTATTTCATCGAATTTGATTAGCAGAGCAGCACATAGTAGTTATAATTACACCGCGGCGCACAGAGAAATGCACAGTTGATGATGATGCATTTGCTCATAGTGTCTACAACTTAATCCCAATAGAGTGATTTTTCAGCAACTATACTGAGCATGTTGTTAAGTTAATCAGCAGGAAAACACTGTATACATACCCTGATACCCAAGACTAATTAAATATGTGTGTACATCGATCATTTATGTCTTGTAATCGATCAACATAAAATTCAAGGCTTTCGGAAGTGGATGCAACAAAGCATGCTTGAAGATTGATCGATAGCATATACTCAAAATACGTACTCAAAATTTACCAAAACTTGCATCTTTCATCCTATAATCTTTAATCCACAACCAACAGAAGAGAAACGAAGCTAGCTCAAGGAGAAATTTAAGTAAGAGGGCATGAATTTTGGTGGAAATTACTAACCAATATGCTTTTTATATGCAGAAAGATTCTAACTTTGGCTGAACCCGGCCAGAAAGATAACATCAAAACACTACCACCGGAACCATGCATTCCAATAAGGAAAATTACTACCAGTTATGCAAAACAATCTAAAGATGATCGATATGAATATATATGATCAACAAATTAAAAAGGTGTAAGAAACAAGAATGACAAGCAAGCAAAAATTAAGGTACCTGAACTTTGCGAGGCATCAACCTTAGCTGAAAGAACAAAGCAGTTTCCCATCAATCAATCTTGAATAATCAAATGATCGATGTTTAAACATACAGTTTCATTTCTTTCAGCTAAGCTATGTATGCTTGATTAGAGGAATGCGCGCAGAAGAAAACGGTCTACACATGAGATGAGATGACTAGTGGAGGGAAAAAGTTAAAAGGAAGCTGTTTTGACAAACTGTAAATTGCAGGCGTCAAACCAATATATATTTGTATATGCTTCTTTTTGGTACAAACTATAATAATTAATGCTATATAGATTTTGTAGTATTGTCTTCTTTCTTTCTTGTTTTAAAATTTTACAAAAGGACGTTTCAAACATTGTAATCTTCTCTTGAAAAGGACAATTAGTTGATGTAAACTATGTGATATAGTGAATCGAATTGACGTTAAAAAAGTTATAGTTTACTATTATTTTGCTAATATATATACGGTTTTTGTAGCAAAAAAGAAAAAGAAAAAACACCTTTTGTTCTACACAAATAAAGCTTGTAGGAGAAGAGCGTCCAGTTCTTAAATTCAAAGGAATTATCCTGTTTTTGAGAATGCCTAGGGATGTCACCGGTTCGATTCTCCTCTGAGGCATCATGTTGAAAGAGCTTTTGGTCAGGCCTTGCCCCTAAGTAAGAGTCAGACTCTGCAGGCACGACCCATGCCGAACTCCGGATTAGTCGGACCAGTGGGTTCCGGATACCGGAGGATTTAAGCAAAAAAAAAAATTTATCATGTTTGTGAATAATTATATATGTTGGATCAATTTTTTCACACCATAACAAACGTGTAATTTAACACATCTAATCGTTTTTTTAGCATGTTAAACCTGTAAACTATTCCATCATTATTGTCTAAAAAGAAAGAGAATTAAAATAATAAAAAAATTAACAAAACCAAACCGTTGTTCTTGTCGTAATCTGTTAAATATACTACATCACAAGATGGAGATTTAGAGTGATTGGAGTGACACAAGGGTAGAAGGGACTTCATTGACACATTACATCAAACACCTTGTATAGAGTGACGGCTAAGTTAGTTAGGCAAGTTGTAACTGATTCCCTGTATATATATCAAGTTCAAGGGATCGAAACTCGAATTGAGAAGTTGAAATTAAGCAATAAAAGAACAAGAAATCATACCCACTTTATTGAAAGTTGCTGAAATACCAAAGTTGTGCCATCAAAGATCAAATCTTGACAATCGAAACGTAACGGATTGATGTTGTAATGTATTTAGTGTAATATAGGATCGAAAGACAAGAACAACGGTATATGGCACTTAATTCTACGCTTCCGGACGAAGGAAATCGCCCAAAAGAGGCTACAACTATCTAAAATCGTAAAAGTCTGCCAAATAAAACGTTTGAGCTGCCCTTTTATAGGCTAGGGCAAAATTCAGCTTATCCGTACAGATAACAGGATATCCGTACGGATGGTTCTTGATTCTCCAGGTTGTCCGTACGGCTGGAAGGTTGTCCGTACGGATATATCTCTGATCAAACCTTTTGTTTTGTGTTCCAGTGTCTGTCCGTACGGATAGATTTCTATCCGTCCGGATGGACCTCTAATGCACCAGTCTGTCCGTACGGATGAATTGACTATCCGTACGGATATATCTCTGAATGAAATCTTGATTCTGGCTGAGGGTTGTCCGTACGGACAGACTTTTGTCCGTACGGATAGATGCCTTCACCTCAAAAACTTCACTTTTTCCATACTTGGCTTTCGTTTCTCGCCTCGGACACGGCGCTTTCTGGGCTCTCGACTCACCCAAATCCTGCACAAACATGGAAACAACAAGCAAACGCATAACCCCGCAAACCACGGGTGCTCGGGAAATGAGTATAACATGCTAAAAGTAGGCTGAGTTTACGGAACAACCGACAGTTACTCGCCGTGCGAAGAAAATCTCATTAACACTCAATATAGGGTCTAAACTCACCCGAACCATGCTAGAAATATGATAACCGTGGGTTAAACTGTACAGAAATGTACAGTAAAGTTGGTTCCCATCACGTAGCAGCAACTAAGCGATATTCTGCCTCGGTAGAGGACGAGCAATGGAGTGTTGTTTCTTGGAACTCCATGACCGTGAGATGAGGTTACGTCCAAGAAAAACAAGATAGCCACTTGTGGAGGATTAATCTTCCTTATTTCTTCCCCAGTCAACATCGGAGAAGGCATGAAGCGTGAGTGGAGAAGTACGATAAAATGATAACCCACAGCGGGAAGAGCCGGCCAAGTAACAAAGTTGCCGTTTGAGGGCCCAATGTTGCATAGTAAGAGCATGCATAAATTGAGAAAGCTTTTTTTTTTACAACAAATGCGAGGCTAGGATGAGTAAACAGTAGATACTGGAGAATATTTATGACCTGTCGATAAGCAGAAGGATCGGAGTGAGGGGCGGCGGGTTGAATCATCAGTTGTGCAGCGTCAGGAGGCAAGGAAATAGGAACAGCCTTGGAGTCGAGCATATTAAATTTCCGGAGTAAGTCAAGAATATACTTATGCCGATGAAGAGTAACACCTGGCGGAGTGTAGTCAACCTCAACACCTAAAAAATATGAGAGAGGACCGAGGTCTTTAATAGAGAACCGAGAGCCTAGATGATCAACAAAGGTAGAGACTGCTGTAGAATCATTACCTGTGACAACAATATCATCGACATATACAAGAACAACAAGTAATGTAGATTTGGAAGCAAATATAAATAAGGAGGAATCCGCAGCGGAATAATTGAAACCAATGGAGAGAAGAAAAGTCTTCAACTCTTGGTACCAGGCTCAAGGGGATTGTTTGAGGCCATAAATGGCTTTGTGTAACTGGTAGAAATGATGTGGATGATCAAAATCAATAAAGCCCAGAGTTTGGGCCATGTAAACATGCTCAGAAAGAGTCCCCTAGAGAAAGGCATTATTAACGTCCAACAAGAGACCGACCAAAAGTAACTGCAAGACTGAGAACTAAGCGGATGGTGGTGGGTTTGACATCGGGGCTAAAAATTTCAAAGTAATCAACGCCGGGGCGTTGAGTGAAGCCTTTATCAACCAAATGAGCTTTGTAGCGATCCACGGACCCATCAACATTGCGTTTACAGTGAAACACCCATTTGCAATCAACCAAGTAAACCTGCGAAGGAGGTGGAACAAGAGACCAAGTACCGTTAGTAAGTAAAGCATTAAATTCTTCGGACATAGCAGCACGCCAGCGGGGTAATTGAAGCGCTTGTTTATAAGTGGATGGTTCAGTATCAGTGAACTTTGACTCCAACTGCGAGTTCAGATTGAGGATTTGACGGGGTTTGAATAGGCTAAATTACAATTTTGGTCCTCTAACTAGACACATTTTTCGATTTTGGTCTGGTTTTTCTCCGGCGACAATTTTAGTCCTGTAAGTGGTCTTTTTTTTTGCAAAAATAGTCCTGAACGCCGGAAAAACCACTTACAGGACTAAAATTGTCGCCGGAAAAGACCAATTATAGTCCTGTAAGTGGTCTTTCCGGCGTTCAGGACTATTTTTGCAAAAAAAAGACCACTTACAGGACTAAAATTGTCGCCGGAGAAAAACCAGGACCAAAATCGAAAAAGTGTCTAATTAGAGGACCAAAATTGTAATTTAGCCGGTTTGAATATGTTGTTGCGAGCTCGAGTAACCATGGGATGAGAGGGTGGCGGAGCAGGAGATGGAGGGACGAGAAGGATGGAGGGGAGGGAGAAAGAGACTCGGATGGGGACGTGGAGGGGGAAGATGATGAGGATTGATCTAGGCCCGTGGCATGCCAATTAGCTCGTATTTTGATGACTTAAGCCTAAATTGTCGTCATGATTCTCTCAAGTATTTTTATTATTTTGTGACTATATTGTTATCTTAGAGAGTCAATGTGAGCCTCATTTAGCCTAATCGGTTTCTTTAATTATTTTAGGTTTTTTTAGTATTTATTTTTATATTATGGCCCATTTAAGGCCCAATAGATGTTTTAGGGTTTTTGGTAGCAGTAGACGTCTATGTTAGCCTATATAAAGGCTCTTTCATTGTACTTTATAGACAGAAGTTGAATGATATATTAAAATTGCCCCAAACAATTAAGCCCTTCGCAGACAAACCTGCTTGGGCTAATAAATGGGCCGGCATATTGCCATTACGCTTAATGAATGAAAAAGACCAAGACTGGAAGGCCTTCACTATATTTAGGCAGTCCGCAACAAGGCAACCGAGGGAAGATAGGTCATTCAAGGGGGCTTCCAAACGTGTTATGCAGGAGAGGGAGTCCGTGTTATGCAAGAGACCTTGCTGGATGGCCATGAGCTCAAGAGTTTCGACGTCGAGGTTTCCCAAGATATGTTGCGAAAGGGCATGCTGAATTTGGCCTTCGGCATCACGAGCAATGACTCCAATGGAGGAGGATTCACCGGAGCGGGCTTTATCTGTGTTCAACTTGAGGGCACCGGCTGATGGGGGGGTCCAAGTAGAAGGCCATTCCTTTGGCACTTGTGATCCAAGCGGAGATTTTCCAACCATAATATATTCTTTAGCTTCCTCTTCCGCTGCAGAAATAAGCTGACTGACACTTAGGATTTAATTTGCTGTCAAAAAGCCAGGCACAACGAGCTTTCCATATCTGTCTTGTTGGTGGAAAGAAAAAAGAAAAAATAAAAAAATTAATACCTATCCGAATTAAGTCTTTGTTTCTGTTCCTGTACTTGATTTGTGATCAAAGTCAAGGCATTTTTTTTTTAATCTTGTCGTGCAAAAAAAAAAAAAACAGCACGAAAAAACAATAATGGCTTCAGCAAAAAAGAAAAAAAAAAATTTGTGAAAAAGAATGTCATATTCATGCACCGGAGATGGGATTAAGGGGAAGAAATTATACATTGTAGGAGGGGTTGCATATGAGATTATTGATGACTACAAAGGCATTTTGTCAAGACGATTTGAAAGGAGTGATGAGCAATATTCGGATTATGAGGAAAAGGGTTGATGAAATGATGTGTTTGTTACACCATAATATTCAACTCCTTGAATCACCCGAGATGTTGAACAATTGCATAATGAGTGTGAAAATGATGTTCCAACAATGGGAAATCAGGAAGAAAAAGTGCATGACAATGTGACGGATGATGAAAAGGAGTATGAAATTGTAAAGGAAAAAGTGGAGGAAAAGAGGGAATCTGATTCTTTCTCATTGACCCATACATCTCAAATACAAGCTTTGGATATAGTTAACATTTGGGGCAAGCCGGAGCACACATTCTTTGATCCGTTTGAGGAGTATTGTTACGCCATTCCCGGTTTATATTGCTGCGATTATAATTATATTTATACCAAAGAAGAGTACATTCACATCCATTAAAGGCCGAGATACACTTGTTATGTTTCATCGGTGACATGTGCATCATCAGCTCGAAGTTCTATTCATTTGAAGATGTATTTTCGCCTTATATTTGATCCAGGCATATCTTCAGTTATTTATATGGTTCGTCCATCCACGATGAGTATTGCTCAGCTATACAACATCATATTGATTCTAGGACGAATCATCTCAAAGAGGGAGGGAATGATGAGGATTGATCTACGCCCGTGGCATGCCAATTAGCTCGTATTTTGATGACTTAAGCCTAAATTGTCGTCATTATTCTCTCAAGTATTTTTATTATTTTGTGGACAATATTGTTATCTTAGAGAGTCAATGTAGGCCTCATTTAGCCTAATTGGTTTCTTTAATTATTTTAGGTATTTTTAGTATTTATTTTTATATTATGGCCTATTTAAGGTCCGATAGATGTTTTAGGGTTTTTGGTAGCAGTAGACGTCTATGTTAGCCTATATAAAGGCTCTTTCATTGTACTTTATAGACAGAAATTGAATGATATATCAAAATTGCCGATATTACGGTGTTTTCAGGTGAATCTCATGGATTCGAGAGTAATTCGTTCTTTTGGGTTTATCAGATCTGTTGAGCCGCAGGTTTGTGGGCACCAGTGTATCTTAAGAGTCTTATCACGGGTTGATTAGGAGTCTAAGGTGCACCTCAAAGAGACTGGTCACAGGTTGATCAGGAGTCGTGGGAGGCTCGTTTATCCGTTTCATCGTATTCATCGCATTCTTCGTTTCTTTGCATCAAGATTACCTTTAACGGTCCGCCGAATTCACATGAGAAGAGGAGTCGGGTTGAGAATGGGAAGGAGATAGGTCAGCGGCAGGTGGGGATGGGAGAGAAGGAGTTGGTGGGGGTGGATTGTAGATGATGGGAATCCAAGAAGGGGGAGAGTAGTCATGTGGGGAATCAACGGTAGTGGACCCATATGGAAAAACAGACTCTACAAATTGGACATCTCGAGAGACGTAAAGGCGATTATTGGCAGGATGTAGGCAGAGGTAACCACTTTGTGTAAGAGAGTAGCCTAGAAAGATACATGGAAGAGAAGAGGGTTCTAATTTATGTTGATTATAAAGGCGCAACCAGGGATAGCATAGACATCCAAAAATGCGAAGTTTCCCATAATTGGGCGACTGATTAAATAAGGCAGCATAATGAGAAGTCATAGAGAGAACATGATTAGGCATACGATTATTCAGATACACGGCAGCAGAATAAGTGTAAGACCAGAAAGTAAGGGGCAAACAGGCACGATGCAAAAAAGTGAGGCCAGTCTCAACTATATGTAAGTGGCGATGCTCAGAGATGTCATTATGTTGAAGTGTGTGCGGAGGGGAGGTGTAATAGGATATACCATGTTCAGACAGGAAATCACGCAAGGCAATAAATTATGTGCCATTATCTGAGTAAAAAGTTTTAATAGAGGCATCCAAGGATTTTTCAACCAGAGATTTAAACCGGGGAAAAATTGTAGAAACATTAGACTTACATTTAAGGGGATATTACCAAGTATAACGGGTAAAATGGTCCACGAAAATAATATAATATTTAAAATCATCCATAGAATAAACCGGTGAAGTCCATTCATCGGGAAAAATTATTTCTAGGGGACCGGAGAACTGTAAAGTAGAAATAGAAAAAGAAAGGCGACGACTCTTCTGACTCAAGCAAGCATCACAATGAGAGACACCGGGAGAGGGAGCACTTGGTAGGGAATGCTGGTGAAGAATGTGCTGGAGAATAGGAGAGGCTGGGTGACCCAAGCGATGATGCCAAGTCACAGAATCTGTCTTATTTGCGGAAAAAGCTAAAATAGGAGCTGAGGACCAGAGGTAGAGACCATCCTTAACTTCCCCCTAGTAGAGACATGTGCCTGTCTAACGGTCCTTCACAAGAAAATACGTGGGTAAGAATTCAATGGAGACATTGTTATCAACACAGAATTTGGAAACATATAGCAAAATACGAGTAGTACGAGGAACACATAAAACATGAAGTAATTGAAAAGAGGAAGAGGGGGAATGAAGAGTAGTTGAACCAGTATGTGTAATGGGAAGTGAGCTTCCATCACCAATCAGAATGTTGTCAGAAGACTCAGAACCATGGTAAGGATCATGAAGACTCAGTTCCTGAAAATCCGCAGTCATATGGTGGGATGCCCCACTATCCAAAAGCCATGGTTGAGTAACAACATAATGGGCACGTGGTTGCGGTGGTGTTGGGCTAGAGGCTTGAGCAGACACAGCTTGCTGAAAAAAGGATAAGTCGGGCATTTTTTTGCACTGTGGCCCTGAACACCACAAAGCTGACATTTTCCTTGGTACGGACGCGGTTGATATGGTGCTCGGGGCCGAGAAGCTTGATCGGAAACCTGGTGGACCTCGTGGAGGAAAAGGAGTATATGGACGTCGAAGTGGCGTGGGGAGCAAGGGGGAAACCACAAGTGCCGTAGGATGAAAACCAGGTTGCACCGGATGTTTTGCCCGGAGGCCAGCCTAAAAATTCAACAATTTTTCGTGCAATTCATCAAAGGAAATCAGTGTGTCACGAGTTTGAACCGCACGAACCATCTCTGTGTATTCATCACCTAAATTAGCCAAAATGTGATCAATGAGATCTTCCTTATCCATAGGTGCTCCAAGCATTCTTAATTCATCCGCTTTAGCTTTAACAGCACGTAGATATGCCGATATGGAGCTGCTGCCTTTGGTGAGTGTGCAAAGAGAAAATTGCACATGTTTAATGCGCACCCTCAAGGGCTTGGCGTAGGTGGATGCCAAAATATCCCACGCCTTTTTGCTGTTCGAAACGCCATTAATATATGAAGCAACCTCGTCAGTCAGTGATCCAAGAATTGTGTGGAGAAGAAAGCTGTCTTGCCGAACCCAAATTGTGTGAGCAGGGTTCGGACTAGTAGTCCCGTCTTTCGTAACAGTGGCCGGCGGACAAGGTCTTGAACCGTCGAGAAAAACGAGTAAATCATAGGCCGTAAGGAGAGACGTGATTTCTAATATACAGGTGATATAGTTGGTGCCTGTGAGCTTTATTGGGGTATGGAGAGTGGGGTTGAGCGGGATGATAGAGGCACTCCTTTATTGTGCAAGTGTTGGGCCTCTGTTCTGGCCTTATAATGCCCATTATATACCTTGCGTGTCACGTGGCCCAGGATCTTTATAGGCCCACACTTGAACCTAGGCATTGGGGATGAGACCCTCCTCTTATATGGGTTTGAGTCTAGATTTTCAATATGACAGCAGTGCCACCCCTTTATTGTGCAAGTGTTGCGCCTCTTTGTTTGCCTTATAGTGCCCTTATATGCCTTGTGTGCCATGTGGCTCCAATTCTTTATAGACCCACACTTGACGGGGCTTGTTAAAGTGTCTATATTGGGAACTTGTGATTGTTTCACCAACCATATTAAGAGATAGACTTCCCTCACCCCACAACCTAGGATTTGAGATGAGGCTCATTCTCTTATATGGGTTTGGGTTTATGTTTTCTACAAAGATATCTATACAAACGTTTAACATCACTACTTTGCAAAGACACAACCCAACAAACTAATTAGTGAGTAAAGAAAGAGACATCAAACGAAAAGGAATTGCAGCACAAGAATTGAGGTAGCTTGCTCAAAAAATTTTTTGCAGAAGCGCCCAATCACATTAGCTTAGAAAATACTAAGAACATGGGTTCTCCAAGCATTCCAATTACTGTATTTGATCTTGTTTTTTTAACATTGATACACGAAAAGTTGCAAGATTGAATTTGATTAAAGACATCTTCAAGTGATAAATTTTTTTGTTCAAACACCTTTTCTAGCAAGCCATATGGACCATAAAACGATCTTCAAAATAGCATCCCATATCCAAAAGCACTTCCCATGGTGATTAATAGTAGACGAAAAATCAATGAAACAATCCCAATCTCTAATCTTTATGTGAGTTGATGTAGTCCAGTTACACACTTTATTCCAAATCTCGGAAGAAAAGGGAACAAGTGAGAAACAAATGTGTCCTATCCTCATTATCCAAGCTACAAAGAGGGCAACATAAGTTATTCAGCTGAATACTTTTGCAATATTCAATTTGGTTGGCAAGCGATTGTGTGCAACTTTCCAGCTGAAAATAATAATTTTTTATGGCACTAATATGTTGCAATGCCATGGAAATGGAGCCACACCGTTAAGATTGTCTTTAATAATAATCTTATTCAAGTTGGCCACCGAAAACGCTCTGTTGGAGCTGAGTTTCTATAAAGTACATAGTCCAAATTCCCACACGTACAGAAATCCTTGCAACAACAGCATCAAAGGCGGAGCTACCCCAAGGGCACAGGTGGGCTAAGCCCACCCAAACCTTTTTATTTTTTTCTATATAGTATGTATGTCCAGCCTCCAACACATCAGCCCACTAGATAATTAGTCTTACAGCCCACCTAACCTGAGCTATAAAAATATATGTTTACAACAAAAAAAAAATGATTCCATTGGCACCACGATTTTATTTCGTGCACTACGATCATTTTAAAGAGTAAAAAAATTATTTTAAACACACAATTATTTTTAACGAAAATAACGTCAGTGGTACCCGGCGTTTAAAAAATAGCGTCAGTGGCTTTATAGTTATACAGTAGAAGTGTTACTGGCGAGTAACGTCAGATCCACTAAATTGACATTGGAGTTAACGTTTCTAGTGGTGCGAGAGTAAAAAAATAATATATCATGAAGTGTATAAATAAAATTTTCTTTTACAGAAAATTATACCGTATAAATGAAAAAAAAAAAATCTCAGCCCGATGAAAAATTCATGGCTCCGCCCTTGAACAGCATAGAAATTAGAAAACTCTCGCATTCAAAGCAATGCCTTCTTCGTTTGAATACAAAATTTTTACCTTAAAGCATTGTGTATATATTGCAGAGCTAAGCATGGAAAACCCAAATATGTTCCCGGGCCGAAGAACAAACCATGTTAATCCCTCATTTTTCGCAGTCTCCTCGAATAAAATCTACTCCAAAACGTAGTAAAAATTCGGCACATCAAAACGGGGTAAATCCTCGTGCAATAGAGGATCATGTGGGAGTGTCATTCCCCAAGATTCAAAGAGACCAATATAATGCTTACGCCCTGTTTGTAAACAAATATGCTGCAAATTGGGGGAATTAGGGATAATCACATTGAGAACATTTCCGACGATACCGGTGACACCTACTATTAAGCCCACGCTCTGGTATTTCGGCGGCGCGTCGTGTTCATCCAACTTTTTCCGCACAATAATAAATTCAAAAAAAAAAGATCAAAACTCAAATAGAATTGAAGAAAATTTCACCATGACAAATGAAAATATTGAGCTAACTAACTTGCCTTGGCAGCTCCAATGGCGCCAGTCCACCACCAGCTCTTATTCTTCAAATCTTGAAAATTTTAAAAAACTATACGGACCTTGATTTTGTCGCTGCTTCTTGATGAGCAATAGAAATCACTTTCAAGTGACCATAACATCACTTGAAGTCAAACTGTACAAATAGCATGCACTTCAGATTACTCACGTTTAATTAACAAAATATATTCTGAGACTAATTTTCCAAAATAAAAATGTGACTACCCTATTGCCTTTGAATCTATTTAAATAAACTTGCATAGTTGCATTTTGAATTTCTAATAATTCCACAATTCGATTTCAACTTCAAGCATTCGTATATTGGTAACACATGAAGATGGAAGCAAAAAAAACTTCAAAATCATGCAATAAAATAACGTAAGATATGCATATACACGACACTCATTAAAACCATAACCTCCACAATGAAGATCAATGCGAATATGACAATTTGATACACATAAACCAGAATAATAGAGTTCATATGGCCATGGTAACACTATTCACAAAGTAAGCTACCAAAAGCATGAATAACATGATATTTTCAACCAAAAAGGCAAGAGTTTTACAGCTGCTGGCCCTTCTGTGGAAGGTCCTCCAACTAAAGTGGTAATCCTAGCACCGGTATTTGATGCAAAGGCCCCGAGCAAACCGGCTGCCACAGTCAACACCTCACCGGTACACTTTAAAGCCCTGTTGCCTGGAGACACCGGCCATTGATCTGTCGGCAACTCATCAAGCAACTACATTCAACAAAGATTCAATATTCATGGCACAACTATCATCAATCAAAAATAAAAAAGATGATCAATTTATTTGATCAACAAACCGCACCGAATGAATGCCATATTCGCAGTCGGATGCAGGCAAGAAAAACCTGGTAACTTCATTATAACCCATTCCAATATGAATAATCCCAACTTTCTGAATCTCACCTCACCGGCCTGCACCAGCAACACTCAACCCCAAGTGCTCCAACACCTGATCTCTAGACAATTCTTTGGACCCTGTAAAATGGTGATGCAAAAATTATAACCATTAATGCTAACAGAAAGCCAAGGAGAACCACAAAAGCAGAGTATCCAAGTTCAACATATAAATACTCAATACATAGTACTGTTCCAGTAAATCATAGTGATTAGAAGATTGAAAAATTACCTATCTGTATTCTGGACAAATTCAAGAGCTTCTTTAGCTCGCACTTTAGTAATATTCTGAAATAAAGAAAAAGTTTAAAACAAATTGTCAGCCACACAAATCAGAGAGCGGAATGGGAAAGGAAGGATCAAAGCAATCTGGCAAGATCAACCAAATTACGTAAAGAATTATCAAGCAATTTATTGTTCCCCTTTTCACAACCACAGTTATATTATATGGTTGCACTGACCTCATATCCGCATCAAAATCCTAAGCAAATTACCTCAATTGACAATAACAATACAAAGTACACACAATAAATTAAAAAAAATAAAAATCCTAACCTCTCTCTGATGTCGCTGCTGCTGCTGCTGCTCAAGCCTAAGCTGCTGGGCTGTTGATGCATGACGAACACGTAGGCGAAGCAGCTCTGCTCCGGACACGGCCATTGCCCCACTGTGCCCCGCCACCCGGTTGCATACGGAAACAGCTAAGAATTACACCTATAATCCCCAATTCAAATATGGAAAGAAAAATATCAATCAAAATAAATTATAAAAAACACATGCGCAATACCTGAGTAAAAAGAATTACCACCGTGAGGGAGGAGAAGATTATGGATTGAAAATAGATGAGGGGATTCCGTTTTTTTTTTCAGGCATGGAAAAGGGCCGTGCGATAGTGGGGAGCTTGAGAGGAGGACGTGGGCGATGCAGTTTGATTTTTTTTTTTAATGAAACTGTGAGTAGAAGGGGCCGGTCAATTGGATAAAACGGGTCAATTGACAGTTTTTTCTTTGAAAATATATAATAAGATATATATATACTAGTAGGAAACCCGTGCGATGCACGGAAAACGTTATATTTAAAAAGTCGATCTGAGTAAAATCCGAACCTTAA